>JACEFZ010020612.1:0-145000 GCA_014155875.1 Cepaea nemoralis | reverse complement strand
GTTCTTCTTCTGTGTTTTCTCATCTCATCTCATCTCATCATGTTCCTCTTGTACCTTGCGGTGTCGAGGTGAAGTATAAACTTCGTGAGAGTGCCCGGTTATGGGCTTCGTATATCGACATTCCCATGGATTCTGTTATTCCCTCCGTCCAACGTTTACGTGGTCGGCCTCTTCCTCTGTTTCCATCTGGTCTGTACATCATTGCTTGCTGTGGCATGCTGTTGACTGGTAGCCTACTTGCATGGCCAAACCATTTGACCTGCTGCTTTCTAATAAAATCTAGAGCAGCTTTAACCCCCACTTTAGTCCTGATTTCTTCATTTCTGATCTTATCTCTTCTTGATACGTTGAGTATTCTTCTCAGGAACCTCATTTCTGTTGTTGTGATTTTTCTTTTCTCTTTTTCTGTCATTGTCCAGGTTTGGCATTGGTAGCACAGAGTTGGTAGGAAGATTGTGTTGTAAAGTGCTTTCTTAGTAGTTATTGATACATGTTTGTTCTTTAGTATTGGTGCCATTTGTCTAATGAGTTGATTTGCCTTATTGCACCTATTTTCGATCTCGTCTTCTGATCTGCCATTTGATGATATTATACTTCCTAGGTACTTGAAGCTTTTTACTTGTTTCAAGGGATGTTCGTTTAGGTGAATTGTTGCTGTTTGTTCTTCTTTAGTTATAGTCATTACCTCTGTTTTGCTTGTGCTAATTTTCATGCTATGTTCCCTACACATTTCGTTTAGACTATTCATGTGGTCTTGTAATTCAACTTCTGATTTTGCTATTAGTGCTTGGTCGTCCGCTAACAGGAGTTCTCTAATGGTTAGATTTGCAGATGGTTCTTCTTCTGTGTTCTCGTCATGCGGTATTCTTGCTGTCTCTGTTTGGCTGGCTTCTTTACATATATTGTCTTTATATGTTATAAACAAGAGAAGGGACAGGACACAACCTTGTCGTACTCCAGATCTTATGGTAAAGGGTTCTGAGTGTCCTCCAGTTGCTCTCTCTATGCATTCACTTTTGTTGTATCAACTTCTACATAGGTTTGTTAGATGTGTACTAACTCCATATTGTTTAATGATTTCCCACAGCTTGTTTCTATCTACTCAATCGAATCCCTTTTCTTGGTCGACAAAGGCTAAGTAGAGTGTTTCATTGAATTCGATTGATTTTTCTATAAGTTGTCTAAGAGAAAAAATGGCATGTGTGCATCCTTTGTTTTTCCTACATCCAAGTTGTGTTTCGCTTAGCTGGGGATTCTAAAGTAGTTCGTAATCGTTTTTTCAAGAATTTTGCAAAATATTTTCCCAGTATGACTCAACAGTGAAATTTCTCTGTATTGTGTGCAGTCTCTTGTGCTGCCTTTGTTTTTCCAAGTTTTGATAATTATGGCGTTTCCCCAGTCTCGTGGTGTCTTTTGTTCTACCCAAACGTGGCTGAATAGTCTATGTAGCCAAGCTGTTTCTACTTCTCTTGCTGCTTTAATTAGTTCATTTGGTATTTCATCATGTCCCGGTGATTTGTTCAATGGGGCTAATTTGATGGCTTCTATAATTTCTTCTTTTAGTATGTCTGGTTCTAGTTCTTCGGTGAAATATGTGTAGGTCTCTTGAATTCCTGTGACATCTGATTGGATGTTGAGAAGTTGTTCGAAATACTGCTTCCATCTTATTAGGATTTGTTTTTGTTCACTTAATGATTCTCCATATTCGCTGTTAATTATTTCAATTGGGTCAAAGGGTTCTCCGCTGGTTTGCATTGCACTTATCTTTTTATAGAAGTTTCTAGTTGCCTCCTTGTAGTTTGTATTTAGGGTTTCTCCATACTCTCCCCAGTCTTTTGTTTTTCCCTCTTTACTATTCTACTCACATGTCTTCCTCGCTATTCTATATTCTATGCTAATCACATTCCTGTTTGCTCTTTAACCACTTTTTATATTTTTTTCCTTTTTGTCTTTTACCGCTTTCTTTACTTCTGCGTTCCACCAACTTGTTATTTCCTTTATCCGTGTTTTGCAGTATTTAAAATGCTTTATTTGAACATCTCCCATTCTTCTTCCACTATTTTTCTTTCTATAGGTAATTTTACAAAGAGTTCAGTTAGTTATTTCTCATAATTTTCCCTTACTGCCTCGTACTTCAAGGTTTTTTTTTTTTTTTTTTTAAAGTTTACTGATTCGCATAGCATGTATTTTCCTGATCTTTGTTTTCTTCTTCTGATGGTTCTTATTCGGTTAGCGGGGTAGGGGTATCCCCTATCAAAGGAGATGTAAGACGCCTCCTTTCCTCCGTTAGTCTACGGGACACCCTTTGGCAAGATGGAGTACCCGTTTAGCCCTCCGATCAGGGTCACGTGAAGCCATGGAAGCAGGTGGTGGATGGAGTGTGAGAGCAGCAGACAGATTGTTTCTGGTTATGGTCTTGCACTCTGCGGCGATAGGCAGATGATTTCATCAGTAGAGACAATGGCTATGGCCACCGACTAGTACAGTCACTGCCCAGAAGGAAAGCAATGGCAAACTACCTTCTGCAAAACTTGCCAAGAAACCATAGCGTCCATGAAAGAAAACATAATAATAAAGAGATCTGACCCCCAGGCCAGGCAGATCAGATAACACTAGGGAGGAGTGTGACACGGGGACCAGTACTAGTAATCGTGATGACGGAGTTAATCCTGACTGTGTTACCAAGGACATCCACTGTGTCAGACTAAGAAATAGAGTGAAAATAGCAACGTGGAATGTGAGAAGTCTGTATGAGGGAAAGCTTAAAGTAGTGTGTGATGATATTTAGAGGTTAAACATTCACATTTTAGGAATTAGTGAACATCGCTGGAGCGGCAAGGGGCATTTTACAACTGAAAATGGAAGTATTTTCATTTATTCTGGTAGAGACGTCGGAGGCCAGAGTGGAGTGGCATTTTGTTTAGATAAGACAACTGCAAAAGATTTAATGGGTTATAATCCAGTCAGTGATAGAATCCTCACCATTAGACTTAAAGGCCGTCCAAAAAAACACAAAGCTCATACAGATATATGCACCTATTTCAACAGCAGAGGAGGACGAAATTGAAGATTTTTACAACACACTACAAGACACATTAAATAAGATTGGTCATAATGATATAGCAATAATAATGGGAGATTTTAATGCAAAAGTAGGTGCAGGAAGAGCTGAAAATGAAGAGACACGTTTTAGGAAAATTTGGATTAGGAAATAGAAATGATGCAGGTGACAAATTAATTGAATTTTGCACAGAAAATGAGTTAACGATAGCCAACACGCTTTTTAAACAACATCCAAGAAGACTCTTCACATGGAAGTATCCAGACAGTATTACCAAAAATCAGATAGATTATATTTTAATACAAAGAAGATGGAGATCAAGCATAACATCTGCAAAAACCCTACGTAGTGCAGACTGTGATACAGATCATCAGTTATTAGAAGCAGATCTGAAATTAAAACTCAAAAAGCTTATCCGAGGACCAAGGCCACTTCGTTTTGATCTCACAAAAATACCGGATGCATACACTGTAGAAGTTAGGAATCGCTTTGAGGTCTTGATGTCTGTACAAGAAGAAATGACACCTGATGAACTGGCAGTACAAGCTAGAGATATCTTGATAACTGCAGCCAAAGATCTAATTCCGACCAAGAAAAAGCAACTTAAGCCATGGATTACATCAGACACGTTAGAATTAATAAAACAACGAAGGGAGCTGAAACAGAAAGGAGATGAATCCGATAACAGCAGGATGAAGTATAAATCTTTAACTCGAGAAATAAGAAATAACACAAGAAAGGACAAAAATCAACATATACAAGATTGCTGTACCAGAATAGAGCAATATCATAAGACTGGAAGAGATTATGAAATGTTCAAAGAAATGAAGTTATTGACAAGAAATGTTCAACCTCAATTGAATGTTATCTGTGACAAGATGGGAAATACCTTAACAGAATCTAGACAAATTCTAGAAAGATGGCAGGAGTACTGCAGTGGAATGTATGATGTGAGTGACAGTGAGGATATGAATGAGATACATGAGCCAGTGACAGCAGAGACAGAACCTGAACCCTCATTAGATGAAATTGCTTGGGCTATAAAGAACCTGAAGAATGGTAAATCACCTGGATGTGATGAGATACCAGCTGAACTAATTAAAGCGGGAGGAGAAGAAAGCATTCACATATATCATGCATTATGTACAAAGATTTGGAAACATGGTATTTGGCCAAAAGATTGGAAGAGAACTATCTTCATTCCAATACCAAAAAAGGGCAACCTGAAATTATGCACCAACTATAGAACTGTTGCCCTGATCAGTCATGCAAGTAAAATTCTACTAAAAGTCATAATGGGAAGACTTCGTAAGAAAATGGAAGAAGAGATTAACGTAGTTCAAGCTGGATTTAGACAAGGAAGAGGAACAAGAGATCACATATTCAACATGCGTTTAATAATAGAGAAGTGCAGAGAATTTAATGTAAACCTATTCTCATGTTTTGTGGATTATTCAAAGGCATTTGACTGTGTACAACATCAGAAACTTTGGGAAATCATGAGGAATATGGGCTTTCCATCACATGTAGTACAACTCATAAAAATGCTCTATCTAGACCAACAAGCAGCAGTTAGAATAGATGGCGAGGCATCAGATTGGTTTGACATCAAGCAAGGAGTCCGTCAGGGCTGCGTGCTGTCACCCTATTTGTTTAACCTGTACGCCGAAAATATAATGAGAAATGTAAGAGATGATATAAACAGGGAGCTATATGATGCCCTAAATATCGGCGGTCATGACATACCAGAGATCCGATATGCTGATGATACAGTATTACTCTCCACAACACAGGATGGCATAGAAAATCTAATAGCCTCAACCCAACTGAATAGTGAAAATCACAACTTATATCTTAACATAGCAAAAACAAAAATAATGCATACAGATAAAACTAATATGGAGAAAGAAATATACATTAATGGGGAAAAATTGGAGGTGGTGGAAAATTTTGAATATCTTGGGTCATTAATTACCAACAACGGCGACACAATGAAAGAAATTAAACGGCGACTATCAATTGCTCTTCAAAGACTAAAACAGCTGAATAAATTATGGAGTGGGACAGACAGAACTACAAAAATTAGATTTTTAAGAGCATGCATCTTTCCCATTGCAACATACGCCTGTGAGACATGGACACTTACTAAACAAGCTGAACAGCGCATAAACGCCTTTGAATATAAATGTTATAGACGAGTTCTAAGAATATCTTGGGTAAAGAAAAGAACAAATGCATCCATACTTCAAGAGTTGAATATTGAAGAAGGTTGGCTATTAAAGACGATAAAACAAAGAAAATTGAAATATTTCGGTCACTTGAAACGTCATGAAAGTTTGGAGAGAACAATAATGGAAGGGTATATGCCTGGGAAGAGAGGAAGAGGAAGGCCAAAGAGAAGATGTGGGCAGGATGTGGCGGATGATCTCCAGATGGGTGTATCAGACGCGGGACATCTTGCTTGTGATCGAGAGGTTTTCCGGAAGGTTGTTATGGGAGCGAGGTTCTGCAAAGGACATGCTACTGAACGAATGATGGTTCTTATTGTGGCAACAACTACTTTATGATATGTGTTTATACTGAAATTGGGCACTGCCCTTGCATCTGTTATATTTCTCTTTCTGTTATTTCTTGTTAATATAAATTCAACTTGGCTTTTAGTATCTAGATCGTTACATTTCTACCAGATGTATACTTGTGAATCTTTATGTATAGAATGTGTTTGTTATATAGAGGTTGTGTTGGCTGCAAAGCTCTATCAGTCTACTTCCGTTATCATTCCTTTCATTATGCTGATCTCCAAATACTCCCGGATGTTTTTCTATGCCCACTCTGTTATGTCCTAGTCTTTCTTTGAAGTCTCCCATAACTATCATGCTGTCCTGCTTATCTATTTTTTTAGCACGTCATGTATGTCTTCGTAGAAGTCATCACATTCTTGCTCATTATTGTTTACATTACATGGTGCGTATATTTGTACATATGCTGTAATTGTTTGTTCTTTTATTCTCACCGTTATGATTCTTTCTGATATATATTTTATTGCTAGTATTCCTCTTGCTAGCCGTGGTTTGATGGCTATTCCCACACCGTGTCTTGCCCTTTCTTGCTGTTCTACTCCAGAGTAAACAAACGTATAACTGCGGTGGAACTCCTTGCATCATTTCCCCTTTGTTCTAATGTCCGCTATCCAATCAGTCCAATTTTCCTCTCTTCCATTGTTTCTATAAGCTCTTCTTCTTTACTATTGACACCGCAGACGTTCATTGTGCCTATATTTTGAGTCGCTCATGTATCTCTTAGTCCATTAACATTGCCGGGTCGATATCCGTTTGGTCAGTCCGTTTATACTTCTTAGTTTTTTTCCACGAGCAGTATGAAGATCCCCTGCCGGCTTGCTAGGCCAGTCGCAGGTTTAGGACACTAATCTAACCACAGGGAGTCCATCCCCTATGACGAGCCATAACCCCGTTATCCCATGAATATATCCCATATATATGATGATGGACTGTATTTTCGTGGACTGTTTGGGTGAACTTCTAGGAAACATCCAGATAGGAAAATGACTGCCGATTCCATCAGAGATGAATTGGGTGTTTCGTGGGGGACTGGAGTGTTGACATTCTGGCGGCGGCATTATGCACAGTGTGTCTGTGCGGGCTGTTGTTTGTCGAGACTCCTGTCTTTTCCACATTTCACATTGGGCAGTGGGGAGCGTTTTGTGTGATATTCACTGGCACAGGAACGGAGCATAATGGGGACGACCCGTTGCTGTGAAGTTGGAACTGCGACTAACTAACTAACTAACTAGTATTTGTGATTTTGTCTTGCCACTTAATAACAAGTATTCTTCGCAGACACCGCATATGAAAGCTGTTTAAACGTTTCTCTTGGCGTGAGTAAGTTGTCCAGGTTTCACTGCCATAAAGAAGAG
This sequence comes from Cepaea nemoralis, assembly GCA_014155875.1. NCBI lineage: Eukaryota > Metazoa > Mollusca > Gastropoda > Stylommatophora > Helicidae > Cepaea > Cepaea nemoralis. The sequence goes on along the minus strand of JACEFZ010020612.1, from coordinate 138,005 downwards.
TATTAAGGACACAGGCTTGATAGACAAGGACTTTTGTTTTGGCAGTAAGCTTCCTGTTCTCCCAGACTCTTTTTCTTAACCTGTTCATTGTTGTTGCTGCCTTACCAATCCGGATGTTGATTTCCTGATCTAGGGATAATTTGCTATTTACCACTGATCCTAGATATGTAAAATGGTCTACTATCTCTAGTTCGGCGTCGTCAATAAAGATTGATGGTACCCCATGTGCACCTTGTGACATAATCTGTGTCTTCTTTTTGTTAATTGTTAAACCAAATTCAGAACAAGCATTGGAGAATGCAGATAGTAGACATTGCAATTCTTCCTCAGAGTGGGTCGTAATTGCAGCATCATCCGCAAAAAGCAAATCTCTGATTAGTACCCTCCTAATTTTGGTCTTGGCCTTCAATCTTTGAGCATTATAGAGGCCGCCATCTCTGCGTAAGTGTAATGTATATCACCGGCATCCTGATCACGAAAGGCATATTTCAGTAGAAGTGAAAAGTATATTTCAAAGAGGGTGGGAGCTAGTACACAACCTTGCTTAACTCTACTCTTGATTTCAAACTCTTCTAGAAGTTGCACCAAACTTAATTATACTCCTTCATGCCTGTGTGGAACGATTCCATAATGGACAGAAGAGTTGGTTGGCAGCCAATATTCTTTAGTGCCTTGAACAGACCCTCACGACTGACCAAATCAAATGCCTTTTCAAGCAATACACAGAAGTGTGATACCCCTATTGTTGTTACAGTCGCTCCGATCGCCCTTGTTCTTGTACAGCGTTATGATGCTTGAATATTTGAAATCCTGTGGGCCTTGTCCTTCTCGCCAGCATAGCTCTATTAGATGGTGGATCTGTAGAGTGAGTTTGTCTTGCCCACTCCTGATTACATCTATTGGAATCCCATCCTTGCCAGATGCAAGTTCATTTATTGCGCATTTAACTTCTATTATGGTTGGAAGTGTGTCCATGTGGTCTAGAGTTGGCAGGCCTCTAAAGCGTTGAGGGCATCATCCGCTAGTTTTGTCTCACTTGAGAAAAGCTCCAAATAGTTCTCTACCCATCTGTGCATCTGCTGTTTCTTATCAGTGATGATTTCTCCAGTCAAAGCTTTCAGTGGTGCACTTATTATGATCATTGGACCACAGGTTTTCTTTATCCCTTTATACATGCTTCTGATGTTTCCCTTATCACGTGCGATTTGAATGGATTCACATAACTTGATCCAATAGTCATTCGCACACTGCCTGGCAGCCTTTTGCACATCCTTCCTAGCTTGCTTCAGCTCACTCAAGAGTGTTACGCGTTGTTCTTTCCTTGTTTCTTGTGAGAGCTATCTTCTTTTCATTAATCAAGGGCTGCAGTATCTGACTGCTAGCCGCAAACAAGTCCTGCCTCTTATGATCCATAGTGCCGTAAACACATACCCCTTTTTTATAAATAGTTTCCTTAAGTTTACTTCTCTTTTCACTTACTGTACAATTGTGTGATGTATCAGTGAAAGCGTCTTCAAGTTGCTGCTGAAACTCAAAGCACTTTCCAGGATCGTGAGTGTAATTATTATTAATTCTGGGGCTGGATTTGTGTTTAGCTGTGTAGATTCTCATTTTTCTCAGTCTAACCCTTGCAACAACCAAAGAATGATCCGTATCACAGTCAGCACTGTAGTAACTTCGAGTTAATAATGTAAGGCTCAGATGTTGTCTGCGTGTGATAATGAAGTCCAGCTGATGTCAATGGCCGGATCTTCGATGTTTCCATGTAACCTTATGCGGCTCTTTAGTTTTAAACAAGGAGTTTGTAATACATAGGTTATTTCTGGTGCAATGCTCCAGCAGCCTTTGCCCATTTTCATTCATGCGACCGATGTTATATTTTCCAAGGCACACTGGCCATGAACTCCGGTCCTTGCCCACACGAGCATTGAAATCACCGAGCATATAAATGTAGTCGGATTTTGGAACTGACTTGATCACAGAGTCTAGCTCCTCATAGAACGTTTCCTTCACATCATCGGAGGAAGCGAGTGTCGGTGCATATGCAGAAAGAGGCAGTTATGGTTTTGTGTGTGTGTTAAGCCACGATATGAGAAGACATGTTGACAACCGGAAAGTTTTCTGGAGAAAAAGATAGAGGAAGACAGCGTGAGAAGATTCTTGAGAGTCTAGTGTCATTGCACAGAAGGGAGTCAACACACGAATTGATCCATGACGTCGGAGGTCGTAATTTGTGGAGAGGTATGATCGCCTAAACCAGCCTTCATGACACTGGATTATGATGATCAATTGTTCTTGGATAAATTCCCAGGTGTATTCTGGGAACGAAAATGTACTTATACTTTATGACCACGAGTCAGACATTGTAACCTCTCAGCAGTCACTCTTCCCTTGTCAGAATATACAAAATCACAGATTCTTTTAGGTGATGCAAACACAGAAGCCACACACAATGCACGATTTATTGCATGGCATATTTTACTGCTAATCGTCATTGTGCACATTAGTTAGTCTTTTTAGTCTTTCCTCATGAGTCCAAGGCGGCACATAGGGCAGAAGTCATGGCTCTCCATGCCTGGCGGTTCGTTGCTACCTGTTGTAGATCTTGGGTGTTTATTTGGCCGTTGAATGAGCCTTCTCTGGTGACGGTTCTTCGCAGGGTCTCTCTTGGTCTTCCCCGGTTCCTTTTCCCTACCGGTGACCATATGAGGGCTTGGTAGAGGAGTCTTGTCTTGTCCATTCTGAGTACATGGCCGATGTAGTTCCAACGGCGTCTTCTTATAAAATTGGATACTGTATCTTGCTTGGTCTCTTGTCTTATTTGCGTATTGGTTCTGAAGTCTGCCCAGTAGATGTTTAGAATTCATCTAAGACATTTGTTCTAAAAATTATCTAATTTTTTAGCTAAAGTTACCGTTGATTTCCAACTTTCACATCCATACGTTAACACTGGAATCACATAAGAGTTAAAGAATTTAAGTTTCGTGTGTTTGCTAAGTGTCTTTGACTTCCAGATGTTTGACTGTTTATTGAAGGCACCAGATACCAATGCGATTCTAGATGCTATTTTTGGTGTTGAGTCCCCTGTAGATGTCATTTTGCTTCCTAGGTATGTGAAGCTATTGACTTTTTCAAGAACGTTGTTGTTTAATTTGGTGTTGTCTGAACTGTTGGTAACATCGATAGTTTTTTGTTTTTGTGGTGTTAATTTGGAGACCAATTCGTCCTGAAACATTTTGGAGTTGGTTTATATTCTCTTGGGCATCGGTGTGTTAAACTCAAAAGCACTATTTCGCCTGCAAAATCCAGGTCTTCTAGAATTTTGTCAATCCAATGGATACCCATATTTTGTGTTTTTTGTGTATTTGCGCATTACCCAATCGATAGCTATTCAAGAGAGCATTGTGCACATTGCAGAATTATAAACCATATTAACCTGAGTATATAAATTAGGCGAGGGGGCTTTAAATGAAAACCGTATTGTTTAAAAACAATTTTAAAAATATATTCTGAAAAACGTAAAGAACAAATGTATAATTTCTCGATATAGTCACCACTGCGTTCATTGCACGTCCCCCAGCACTGATAAAGTTCTTAGATTTCCTTAGATACACATTCTCTAGTATACTACTCGATGTGTCTCACCCGGTCGTGAACAGTCTAGTCACAGATGTCACGTCGTTTTGAAACTCCCTACTCCACTCATTCACTTTGCTGGACTGACAGCCTTGCATCACCATGCTGGACCTTTATTCGTCGATGAATTTCTATAGGTTTCACCCCTTCACTGATCCAAAAACGGATAACAGAACGCTGCTACCCTTTGGTGCATTTCAAAAGTGGGACGGCCATCTTCAAACTGTCTTCATGACGTCACCGTACTTGCCTACATTGTTATGCAACGTGCTTTACACTCTTGACATCCTTAACAACAACACTGACAGGTTACAAGACAATGACATGGTTGAGCAATTTATATCACACATTTAAGGTATTCATTTGAAGCTCCCTCGTACTTTAGTTGACATACTTAATACACATAGTCACTGAAATCTTTGAATTTGTCGCATTTGTTATCCCCAGGTAATCGCAAATTTACAACGAATTCTTTCTATTTGAACAAAACTGAATGAAATCGCCTAATTTCTAATGTAGTGTGTTTTCAATCTACCAGCCAAAGTATGATTCCTTTATTCTCTTTAAATGACACGTAACTTATAACTCTGCCGCATGCACCTGACCAGATGCAGCGAAATATGCCAACAATGAATCCTGCAAAACATTATGTGTGGCTTCTGTGTTTAGAAAACATAGCAATGTTTAAACCAAAATGACCACTGCCAACATCTGCGATCTACCTTCTTCAATTGGGTATAATGTTCCATTTAGACAAGAGTATTTTATGCATATGTACTCTCCAGAAGCCCAATAGGTCTCGTTTTCTGCATAGGAACCGCAACCGGCTGTTGGATAGAGAAGCGTGCTTCTAGATTTAGTACATTTGTCAATGAATGATACTTCTATATCAACTATCACCTGTACTGAAACAACCAAATATACCCATGTCCTAAAAACGACAGATATATAATAAATAATATATGCACAACAACCCTATGGTACCACTGTAACAACTTAAACATTATCCCAATCACACTTCGGCAAAAATCAACACCTGTGAGATGATATGCTTGAGGAGAGATGCCAACTTAACTATCCGAGACTGACTAAAATGGTATCAGACAGACAGTGTGAGCAATCCATTTTGTCACATATATTGTAAAGGCAGAAAATAAAATGTTACGGCTAATGGTACGGAATGCAAAGGCATCAACTACCATAACTGACGCTACATTAAAGAAGATCTGCTACGGGAGCTAGACAACGCCCGAGAAGGGCATGAATTGACGACATCAAAGACGTTGTACAATCAGACGGAATGACAACATCCAATGCCATCCACCGTGCTCTGGAACGTCACCTATTCCTCCCCCACGATGATTGACGGTAACAGTAGAGGATGATGATGATGATGATGAAGATAAAGGAGTTGCATTAACTACATCAATGAATATTCTTAAATATGCAGTAAGTCATTTGCATAGCGTCGCTCCCGTGGCGTGCCTTTATCCAATACTTCAAAAGAAAACCACACTTTTTTTTTTATTATGTGTGAAAATATTCTGAAAACGATAAGAATAACTATATCATTTAAAAAAGAAATTTAGTCAACACTGTGTTCAATGCAAACTGACCGACAAAATGGTCGGATTCCTGTGAAAGTAAAAGCATCTAACGTAATACTGACCATATCACTCACGGTGTTCCCGTAGTTCTATAAACATAATGTCTCTAGTTACATACAGGAGGGGACTCAAGTGAAGACGTTAGAGTGTTTTTTTAAAATATATATTATGAAAAAGTAAAGAACAAATGAATCATTTTTCGATGTAGTCACCATTGCGTTCAATGCAAGCCGGAGAGCGCAAAGTGCTTGGCTTCCTGGATAAAAAAGAAATTCTCTTGGTCGAGTGTGTCACGTCTCAGGGGTCACTACTCGGTTTGACTGATTCGGTCGTGAACAGTCTGTCACAAAAGTCACGCTGTTTTAAAGCAACCTACTCCACACATACGCTTGCAAGACAAAAAATAATCTCTTTAGCTGTTTTGAATATATTGCATTCAGTAATCGACATCACACTTCAAACAAATAATACTAACATCACACTTATACAAGTCTATAAGCAACAACACCAAAAAACATTAACTGCATAGGCATCAGCAGCACCACCATCACCAATAAAATCAACAGCAACAACAATAATAACAATAGCTGAGGCAGCAGCAGTGTCAACAACAGCAAACACAACAACAACAATAACAACAACAACAGTAGAGGCAGAAGCAGCAGTAGCAACAACAACAACAGTAACAACACCGACAGCAACAACAACACCACAAATAACAACAACTACTACTAAAACTACAACTACTACTACTATTACTGTGGTACTATTACTAGTAGTAGAAGAAGAAGAAGAAGAAGAAGAAGAAGAAGAAGAAGAAGAAGAAGAAGAAGAAGAAGAAGAAGAAGAAGAAGAAGAAGAAGAAGAAGAAGAAGAAGAAGAAGAAGAAGAAGAAGAAGAAGAAGAAGAAGAAGAAGAAGCGAGGAAAGGGTATATATATATATATATATATATATATATATATATAGATATATATATATATATATATATATAATTATATATATATATATATATATATATGTATATAATATATATATTATATATATATATATATATGGTTGTTGCAAGGGCTAGACTGAGAACCAAAGAGAATCTACACAGCTAAACACAAATATAGCCCCAGGATTAATATTATTAACACTCACGATCCTGAAAAGTGCTTTCAGTTTCAACAGCAACTTGAAGACGCTTTCACTGATACACCAGAAAAATGTTACAGTAAATGAAAAGTGGGGTCAAATTAAGGAAACTCTTTATAAAACTTCCGTAGGGGTTTACGGCACTGTGGATCATAAGAGGCAGGACTGGTTTGCGTCAAACAGCGAGACTCTGCAGCCCCTTGATTGATAAGAAGAAGAAAGCTCTCTTAAGAAACAAGGAAAGACCAACGCGTAACACTCTGAGTGAGCTAAGGCAAGCTAGGAAGGGTGTGCAAAAGGCTGCCAGGCAGTGTGCAAATGATTATTGGATCAAGTTATGTGAGTCCATTAAAATCGCAAGTGATAAGGGAAACATAACAAGCATGTATGGAGGAATAAAGAAAGCCTGTGGTCCAGTCATCAAAAGAAGTGCACCATTGAAAACCTTGACTGGAGAAAACATCACTGATAAGAAACAGCAGATGGACAGATGGGTAGAGCACTATTTGGAGCTTTACTCAAATGAGACCAAACTAGCGGATGATGCCCTCATCGCCATAGAGGCTTTACCAACTCTTGACCACCTGGATACACTTCTTATCATAACATAAGTTAAGTCTGCTATAAATGAACTTGCATCTGGCAAGGCTCCAGGTAAGGATGGGATTCCAATAGAGGTTATCAGGAGTGGACAAGACACACTCACTATACAGATCCACCAGCTAATAGAGCTATGCTGGCGAGAAGGACAAGTCCCACAGGATTTCAAAGATTCAAGCATAATAACACTGTACAAGAACAAGGGCGATCGGAGCGACTGCAACAACTATAGGGGTATCTCACTTCTGTGTATTGTTGGAAAAGTATTTGCCAGAATTGTTCTGCGCAGACTTCAAGTCCTAGGAGATCAAGTCTACCCCGAATCACAGTGTGGCTTTCGACAGAACCGGTCTACCACTGATATGATATTCTCATTGCGACAAATGCAAGAAAAATTCCGTGAACAGAATCAACCACTGTTTATTGCCTTCATCGACCTCACAAAGGCATTTGATTTGGTCAGTCGTGAGGGTCTGTTCAAGGCACTAAAGAAGATTGGCTGCCCACCAACTCTTCTGTCCATTGTGGAATCGTTCCACACAGGCATGAAGGGTATAATCAAGTTTGATGGTGCAACTTCTGAAGAATTTGAAATCAAGAGTGGAGTTAAGCAAGGTTGTGTACTAGCTCCCACCCTCTTTGGAATATACTTTTCACTTCTACTGAAATATGCCTTTCGTGATCAGGATGGTGGTATATACATTCACTCACGCTCAGATGGCGGCCTCTACAATGCTCAGAGATTGAAGGCTAAGACCAAAATTAGGAGGGTACTGATCAGAGAGTTGCTTTTTGCAGATGATGCTGCAGTTACGACCCACTCTGAGGAAGAATTGCAATGTCTACTATCTGCATTCTCCAATGCTTGTTCTGAATTTGGTTTAACAATTAGCAAAAAGAAGACACAGATTATGTCACAAGGTGCACATGGGGTACCATCAATCTTTATTGACGACGCCGAACTAGAGATGGTAGACCATTTTACATATCTAGGATCAGTGGTAAATAGCAAATTATCCCTAGATCAGGAAATCAACATCCGGATTGGTAAGGCAGCAACAACAATGAACAGGTTAAGAAAAAGAGTCTGGGAGAACAGGAAGCTTACTGCCAAAACAAAAGTCCTTGTCTATCAAGCCTGTGTCCTTAGTACTCTTCTCTATGGCAGTGAAACCTGGACAACTTACTCACACCAAGAGAAACATTTAAACAGCTTTCATATGCGGTGTCTGCGAAGAATTCTTGGTATTAAGTGGCAAGACAAAATCACAAATACTGAAGTATTGGAAAGATCAGGTTGTGTGACAGTTTATTCCATGCTCAGTCTTCGTAGACTTAGATGGATAGGACATCTTAGGAGGATGGATGATGGTAGAATACCAAAGGATATCTTTTTTGGTGAATTACAGATGGGTAAGAGATCTCAGGGTCGGCCTCTACTACGATACAAAGATGTGTGTAAGCGGGACATGATTGATACAGGCATTGATAATGCACATTGGGAGCAAGTCGCCGCTGAACGTGTTGCATGGAGGGCAAACATCAGAAATGGAATAAAGACAAAGGAGAAAATTATTGCAGATAAGTCACACACCGAAGCGTTTGAGACGTAAGATGGTGCATGATGGTGGAAATGACCACGTGTTCACATGCACCCACTGTGAACGGACATTTACAGCGCAAATTGGCCTTATCAGTCACACTCGCTACCGCCATAGGTAAAAGTTATTATGCCTTTTTAAAGCACAAACTATCGTCTGTCAAGACGGCAAGGTGCCAATGTATATATATATATATATATATATATATATATATATATATATATATATATATATATATATATATATATATATATATATATATATATATATATATATATATATATATATATATATAAAGAGAATGTTTGTGTGTGTCTTTGTGTGTCCCTTATGAGTTCGCGAACAGGTCCGCCGATTGAGATGAAATTTTCTACAGATGTTCTTGTCATTCCCGCCAAGCCAACTGGCATAGTTTGTTAGTTTAAAAACATGTATTTACGTGTTAATTCAATTTAATTAAAATATTGCAAGGGTACTTAACTTAAGAAAAGTTATATCAAGGGACATAACTTTTAGTAGCATGTAGTATTATGTAATTTAAATAATTGTTGTATTGTTCTTAAGTTTCATAAAAAGTTTAAAGTAGTTATCCACAGTCATATGCGTTATAATATAACGATAAAATCTTTAAAGCATTTTCACAGTTTTCATAAAAATAATGCATCTATTGTAAATACGTGACAATTTGTGAACCCATTTTTCCCGCAACGGGAACGGGAAAGGGCAGTCGTGTCTGGTATAAACAAAGTGATAAAAATTTTGCATCTTCAAATTGTTTCGTAAAAATAATGGCTCTATTTTAGACACGTAAAAATTTTCACGCTACGGTAACGGGAAAGGGCAGTCGTGTCTGGTATAAACAAAGTCATAAAAACTTTGCATCTTCAAAGTTTTCGTAAAAATAATTGATCTATTTTAGATACGTGAAAATTTTCGAACCCATTTTTTATCGCAACGGGAACGGGAAAGGGCCAAACACAGACAGACAGACAGACAGATAGACAGAAAGACAGACAGACAGACAGATTGATCCCCGCCGCTGGGTGAAGCCGGGCCGGGTCAGCTAGTAACAATAAAAGCTGTTTCACTGACAGCTAGCAAACAGATCAAGAAACAGTGCTTATACGGATTGCATCCTAGTAATACAGACGAGTCAGAAGCCAACTCTGGTCAAGGACACCGCCAGAGGAGACGGGCACAAAGGATAACTGGCCGACCAATTCCCTAACTGACGTCATTGGCTCAAAAGCTTATATAACTAGTCCGAGATATGACTCACTCATAAGGGCGCGTAGACAGAAACAGGATAATCCCTCCAAACAACACGGATATGAACTCTAACCAACACTGAAGAAGCAGGTTGAACGAGACCAAATTTGGAATTTTTGTTTTTGAATCATGCAAACATACAAAATACTATCTAGAATATAAACTTATGAACCCGGTAGACATAGAACTGGACCAGAAACGGTCATGATACATTATTTTAATGTACGGATGACATGTTTCATACGTGAAGATTGTTTTGGTTTATTGTTATGCAAGGTCAAATAGGCGAATAGATAGAATAGAACAGGGAAATAAGAAAATCGAGAATTATTTTCCGCAAAATTTTAGTGTCCGGAAATGACGATTTACACACATAGAGATTGCCATTCGATCAGTGTCAGACAAGTGGCGCAGATTCACTGTGTTTTAGGAGAATACGAGTGTTTAAGTAGTTTGTTTTGATTATTTTAAAAATGACAACTCCTTATGGTTCTGGACCCTATAGTTTTTAATAAAATTACCGTTATAAACAATCTTATATTATATTTATTGTCATTTAAACGACTTTATGAAAGATTCTAAAACTAATACCATGTGCAGTATTCAGTTAATTATTTAGTAGATGGTAATATTCGAAAACAAAACTAGAAGCGAAAATTCGTCGTAATATGATTTCATATGTCAAATTATCCTTGCACTAAGGTGCCACACTTGTGCCCCTAAATTGTATTTGCCTATCACACAGTACTTAAGGAGTATTTAAATAATTAAATCTAAAAGAATCATAATTGCAACTAAATAGAAAATAGTGTTTATAGTGTTTCTCAGTACAATCTGCCTGGTGTGTTCATACCATTTTCCATCTTGTGTAAAATTATGTGCGTCCAAATATTATAATTTAATTGTATTTTATTAGTGTTATGGAGCAGTTTTTGTGATATTAGTGAAGACAAGTGGTGTATTTATAATTACTCAGTACATTTAACAGGATTATCTTCAGCGGATAAGAAAGAACACCTTGGTATGTGGAGACGTATCATAATTGTCACCCCTTTATATTAAATTGTTATTACTAAACATCTCATTATTGTCATAATATTTCTAACCTATCAGTTAATTATTAACACTGTCATGTTGAATGTGCAGTCGCCTTTAATTTTGATATATCATGCAATATACCTGATAAAAAGTCAACCAGTTTCACATAATTATTGTCACACACCCCTACTTCCCATTTTCTGCCATGAATTTATGTTTGGTCCAGACCCACTTTTCTTTTGTTTGACAGGCAATCAGGTCAAAGGTAATAATGGTCAATCACAAGACAAATAGTCAAATCACATAGAAATATGCGAGAAAAGAGCAAAAGTGAGAGCGAGATATTTCCGAAATGCACACATTCCTTAACCCAGAGCATAATTCTTGTAGAAGGTGAAAGATGCTCATGCAAGTGCATGAATGAGGAACTGCATGAGGAGGGCCGGGGAACATTGGATCTCATTGCAGTCAGACTTCAGCTCTCAGAAATACAAAGGGGGCTGAGCTTTCACGACGTCCAGGTGTGGATGGATGTGTAAATTCGTGTCCGCCATATAATATGTGTGTTTTTTTTCTTCTGTGATGTGTATTGGAATATCAAAGTTTCACGTGTTACTGTAATATGTATGTGTGAATGAGCTTAAAATTATTGGCTGAGTAGTACGACAAGACTGTGCCACTTTTCTTATCATGTTAATGAAGAGTAAACTGAATAGACTGACACAGTTGTTTCAGCATTTTGAAAAGAGAGAGAGAGAGAGAGAGGGGGGGGGGGGGGCTAATGCATGATAATAAAAATAGCTCTGTATTGAGTTATTAATTATTGTCTGAATGAAACGACGGTGATACGACAAAATTACAAAATCAGACACAGTATATAAGAAATAACCATTTAGTGACTGAGAATCAGCTCAGTAGAGATATAATCAGGATTTGTACATGACTAGAAGTTAACCTGCAAGAAGTAAGGTCATGGACGATCATGCGACTTCGGGGCCGAAAAGGCGTGTAAGGCAGCCAGCCGAGAAGTCTCTTAGCGTCAACATCTCATTTACAGCAGCTAAATTCATGTAAATATTAGTGAAAAAAAACATTTTTATGTCCATTTCGAATCAACATTAAAGAATAAAGGGAAATGGATCGACCCAGCCAACAAGCAACGTCAAGCCATACTTTGACTAAACCCCGTCAACTAGCAAGTAGTCATCTAATTATATCAACATTATATCTATCCAAAAATGGGGCATTAGCATGGAAACTGTTTAACGAGTGTGTTCAATGTGTCAGTAACCGTAAATAGTGTTTAGGTTGATATATCGACACATGATAGAGACAGTTAGTCAATGACATTACACGCCATTGACGACAAGGCCACAGTATTGATTTCTTGACTGCGAGCATGGATACACGATAACAACCAGAGGTTAGTGGAGCATGGGGATTTGTTTGAACACTGTTCTGTAATAAAAGATATATGTAGAGTTGGAACGCAGGCGTTGGGCAATCATTTCATGTCAGCTGTATCTGTAGAAAAAATAAACTGTCATGTAATTAAATACTGACAACGAGCGTAATAAATAAGTACATGGCAAGTTGGTCAGCTATCGGCTGACTGGACATGGGTTCGAATCCGCAACAGGGAGGGCTTTAGAAAATTAACTTTGGTTGCCAGGTTGACCCAGCATAAACTGGTTACTATCGATAATCTTGAAAAGTAAAAGTCGCCAATGCAATATTGACTACAATGTTACTCCGATGTCAATTGAACTATAAACATATGAAACGTGCACTGTATGCGATATTTACCACAATGTTACTACAGTGTCAATTGACCTATAAACATATGAAACGTGCACTGTATGTCATATTTACCAAAATGTTACTACAGTGTCACTTGTCCTATACACAATAATGTTACTCCAGTGTCAACTGACCTCATTCCACGCCTTAACCGTTTTGACACATGACGCAATGGTCAATTGACCTATAGACATATGAGACCTGCGATATATTCCAACAACGTTAAGGTTTGGAGTAGGGAACGTTTCGTGTATTGACAATGTACTTACGATTCTTTATCATAGCAGAGTACTCACCTCCAGTGGCACGACTGCCGGGAGGTATGCCAGGTACAAACGATTTTACCGTTGGGGACATTACCAGCATACACAACAACAGGCACGAAAGTCACAGACTCATCGATAAAGGATAGGACTGGGGATTGAAAAATAAGTGGTTGTATTTGTGCGGGTTTCTGTGTGTGTGTGTGTATGTATGTATGTGTGTGTGTGTGTGTGTGTGTGTGTGTGTGTGTGTGTGCATATAGGTGCCAGAGTTGAGTGTTTAGTCATGCAGTCAGGACGATATGTGCATACATACATACATACATACATACATACATACATACATACATACATACATACATACATACATACATACATACATACATACATACATACATACATACATACATACATACATACATACATACATACATACATACATACATACATACATACATACATACATACATACATACATACATACATACATACATACATACATACATACATACATACATACATACATACATACATACATACATACATACATACATACATACATACTACATACATACATACATACATACATACATACATACATACATACATACATACATACATACATACATACATACATACATACATACATACATACATACATACATACATACATACATACATACATACATACATACATACATACATACATACATACATACATACATACATACATACATACATACATACATACATACATACATACATACATACATACATACATACATACATACATACATACATACATACATACATACATACATACATACATACATACATACATACATACATACATACATACATACATACATACATACATACATACATACATACATACATACATACATACATACATACATACATACATACATACATACATACATACATACATACATACATACATACATACATACATACATACATACATACATACATACATACATACTACATACATACATACATACATACATACATACATACATACATACATACATACATACATACATACATACATACATACATACATACATACATACATACATACATACATACATACATACATACATACATACATACATACATACATACATACATACATACATACATACATACATACATACATACATACATACATACATACATACATACATACATACATACATACATACATACATACATACATACATACATACATACATACATACATACATACATACATACATACATACATACATACATACATACATACATACATACATACATACATACATACATACATACATACATACATACATACATACATACATACATACATACATACATACATACATACATACATACATACATACATACATACATACATACATACATACATACATACATACATACATACATACATACATACATACATACATACATACATACATACATACATACATACATACATACATACATACATACATACATACATACATACATACATACATACATACATACATACATACATACATACATACATACATACATACATACATACATACATACATACATACATACATACATACATACATACATACATACATACATACATACATACATACATACATACATACATACATACATACATACATACATACATACATACATACATACATACATACATACATACATACATACATACATACATACATACATACATACATACATACATACATACATACATACATACATACATACATACATACATACATACATACATACATACATACATACATACATACATACATACATACATACATACATACATACATACATACATACATACATACATACATACATACATACATACATACATACATACATACATACATACATACATACATACATACATACATACATACATACATACATACATACATACATACATACATACATACATACATACATACATACATACATACATACATACATACATACATACATACATACATACATACATACATACATACATACATACATACATACATACATACATACATACATACATCATACATACATACATACATACATACATACATACATACATACATACATACATACATACTACATACATACATACATACATACATACATACATACATACATACATACATACATACATACATACATACATACATACATACATACATACATACATACATACATACATACATACATACATACATACATACATACATACATACATACATACATACATACATACATACATACATACATACATACATACATACATACATACATACATACATACATACATACATACATACATACATACATACATACATACATACATACATACATACATACATACATACATACATACATACATACATACATACATACATACATACATACATACATACATACATACATACATACATACATACATACATACATACATACATACATACATACATACATACATACATACATACATACATACATACATACATACATACATACATACATACATACATACATACATACATACATACATACATACATACATACATACATACATACATACATACATACATACATACATACATACATACATACATACATACATACATACATACATACATACATACATACATACATACATACATACATACATACATACATACATACATACATACATACATACATACATACATACATACATACATACATACATACATACATACATACATACATACATACATACATACATACATACATACATACATACATACATACATACATACATACATACATACATACATACATACATACATACATACATACATACATACATACATACATACATACATACATACATACATACATACATACATACATACATACATACATACATACATACATACATACATACATACATACATACATACATACATACATACATACATACATACATACATACATACATACATACATACATACATACATACATACATACATACATACATACATACATACATACATACATACATACATACATACATACATACATACATACATACATACATACATACATACATACATACATACATACATACATACATACATACATACATACATACATACATACATACATACATACATACATACATACATACATACATACATACATACATACATACATACATACATACATACATACATACATACATACATACATACATACATACATACATACATACATACATACATACATACATACATACATACATACATACATACATACATACATACATACATACATACATACATACATACATACATACATACATACATACATACATACATACATACATACATACATACATACATACATACATACATACATACATACATACATACATACATACATACATACATACATACATACATACATACATACATACATACATACATACATACATACATACATACATACATACATACATACATACATACATACATACATACATACATACATACATACATACATACATACATACATACATACACACTCCCACACACAAACGCACAAACACAAATACACACACACGAACACTCACATACTCACACATTTCACTCACACAACACACACACACAAACACTCACACAACACACACACACACACACACACACACACTCACTCACATACATGCATTCATTCATAACCACTGAACTAATGTGAAGAAACTCCCATACTTTACACATACATACACTGACGGCTGTTGGAAGCATCCTCATCAAAATGGGGAAGGAAAAAAAATGAAGTATTGAATACATTTACAGCGTGTAACATGAGAAATATTGATGCAATTCAATTAGATAGTATTTTCTAAAATTGATGTAAACATGATAAAGTTTGCAATGTGCAAGTTTGCATAGTGTACATAAGAGAATCAGAAAAGTTTAGAGATGAGGGAGGGAGAGAGAACGACAGCCAGAGAGAGACACAATGAGAATCAGAGAGCACGTTAGAGACATGCAGAACAATGGAGACATTATGACAAGCACATAGAAGGAGAGAGAGAAGGTTAGAGTCAGGAAGAACTATAGAGACTTTAAGACAAGCACTGTGAAAGATTGAGAGTAAGACAGATGAAGATATAGTAATGCAGCTCCGGAGAGACAGACAGACAGACAGACAGACAGACAGACAGACAGACAGACAGACAGACAGACAGACAGACAGACAGACAGACAGAGAAAGCGACAGGAAGAGACATGATAAAGAGAGATAGGAAGTCAGGCATTGCCAGACAGCGAGACATAGAACCAGACAAACATAATGCGAGAGACATTTATATGAAGAATGACATGAATAAATATACAGATAGACATACTGGCAGACAGAAAGACACATAGAAGGACTCACAAACAACAGAGACAGAGAAACTCAGAGATATAGACAAACAGATGAATAGACAGACATACATAAAAACAGAAGGACTGACAGCCAACAGACAGGCAGACTTCAAGTAACACGAGGAAGAGTCCTTGTGAATGAATTCATCATTTACCATGATTGCAATCTGTATGGCAGCAATGCTCTTCCACAAAGTGGCGGGTAGACGTGTCAACTAGCACAATAAATACCTTGTACAGAAAGGCATACATGTCCCTAATATTTTAGCGTGTCGTTTAACAACCAATTGGCTACAGCCATCTATGCTTCACGTGTCTTTCAATTGTTATCATGTTTAGAGATTTGACTTTCACGTGTATTCTAACAACCAATGGACTTTAGACACATACAAACATACTTGCCTACCTAACTATCTGCCTGCCTACCTACCTGCCTGCCTGCCTGCGTGAGTGTGTGCGTGCGTCCGTGTGTGCGTGCGTGCGTGCGTGCGCGCGCACGCGTGCGGGCGTGCGTGTATGCATACTTGCATGCGTGCATGCATGCAGACGGGCTGGGCGGGTGGACGGGTGGACGGACAGACAGACAGACAGACAGACAGACAGACAGGCAGACAGACAGACAGACAGACAGACACAGACAGACAGACAGACAGAAAGACAGAGTCATTAGCAGAGTGCGACATACACACATACAGTAAGAGACATAATGACAGACATCGGCACACTGATTCACAGTGGCATTGATTCACAGTGGCATTGATTCACAGTGGCATTGAGCAAGCGATAGTCACACAGAGAGGTATAGTGGTAATAATCATTGAATATAATTATTATAATTTACTTAGATGAACATGTAAATCGCATTACACAGATGTGTTCCTTGTATATCACCATTTTCATCGGTCAATAGATGTGTGACAGGAGCTCGCGGCGTTCGTGAGTCGAATCATGTCTGAAACATCACTGGCGTGGATTCTATTCTTTAGGTTTCTCTCTCTCTCTCTCTCTCTCTCTCTCTCTCTCTCTCTCTCTCTCTCTCTCTCTCTCTCTCTCTCTCTCTCTCTCTCTCTCTCTCTCTCTCTCTCTCTCTCTCTCTCTATCTATCTCTCTTGTAACAGATCACGGAGAGTCTGAATATAACTGAAGGCAACTGCACACATGAAGTCAAGGCTCCAGCCAAGGTGTAAACGTGTCTGTTTATTGGTCCAGGTATAAAAGAAGATACAACAATTTGAAAACACCTCCAGTTAGTTTGCAGGCTAAGTTGGAACTGAACTATGTTTATTCTCTACGTCACGCGTGAGCGTCCCTAACAACTAGTCCAATCGTGCTCACGCGTGCACCTATTCATTTCCCAAACCCTTTTCTATTGCACACCATACATCTCCTAAACTACTAACAGAGATGGTGCTCTGTTATATTATCTCTCTCTCTTCCCCCCCTTCTCTCTCTCTCTCTCTCTCTCTCTCTCTCTCTCTCTCTCTCTCTCTCTCTCTCTCTCTCTCTCTCTTTTTCTCTCTATGTGTGGAAGGGGTAAATAAATTGACACAATGATAGTGTGCATGGTCTAAACGTGTGTTTTGTAATTCTTTCAATGACAACTGTATGCGTATGCCGAAACTGTTAATATGCTTCATTACTGGCATATTGATTGTATCTGATATGTTGCCTATATTGAATATAGCAAAGGAAATTACAATAAACAAGAAATCTAGATACAATCATTTAAAATTGAAAATAGCTAAATTTAAAGCACATAGCAACCACGAGATCTCTGCACGTGTGAAGATCTCCTAGTATTCTAAACAAAATATTTAAATTTAAGTTGTAGTCACGTCTCGTGTTCCATACGTTTCATCAAGCAAATTTGAGTACCGACTGCGGGCCTGATGAACTGACGTCGCCCCTGGTGACCCCTGGTGACCCCTGGTGACCCCTGGTATTGTAACAAAATATAATTGGACCTCAGATGGGGCAACACATTCCCCACTAGAATTGACCCACTTTTGGTGGGTGTACAGTATTTTAGTGTGTGAGAAGCGTCTTGGTGTCCAGGACAAGCTTCGACAATCTTTTGGTTCTCGAGAATCTTGTAGTGAAAATTAAGTGAACTTCACTGTCCCGAGAAATATCATGCTATAGTCTTGTTCTGCGTGGAATACCTTCAGGTCTGTTCGGAAGGTCTCGTGAGTCGGTTTGACCACTCTTCCGGAGAGGGCTAGTAACGCCATTGACAGTTGATCTGGGAGACGGGGAGGATTGTGACTTATGCTGGTGTATTCAATGCATTGTCTGGGGACCCAGTGAATGATCTACATTTAAGATCCGGCTGGATCGAGTGACACCTTGAATGCCGAGGGACCCGGCCCGTCTTTTGAAAGACAAGAGCTACACGTAGATCCTGTTGAATCGTGTGGTACCTTCAAGATGGAGAAGTCCCGTCTACTGTCAGTTGTCTCAAATATTTCTGGGAATCAAGATAAAGATGAACAGTGGTAGTTCTCTGGATGCTAGTGTGTCACAATCTGTGGCTCACTAGTTTCGAAGTAAAAGGTAAATACTAGTTATAGATGTATCGATTTAGTTTAGTCGATGGATCAACATCACGGACATCACACGGACCCATAAGTGCTCCGTTCAACTCCTAACTCAAACCTGAGTCTGGAGAAACTCAGCTCAATGCACTAACTCCGTAGCACCGGCGAGGATCTTGAAATACTTTGGGTAGATTTTTAACTCGAAATTTTGCCCGGGCTGCGCCATTAGGCTACTCTTTTTCGATTTCCAACTGCCAAGGGATGTTTTACGTGCGCAGCAATACACACGGGCGTCCGATCTCATTACCCAGAGACCAGGGTACATTTTATTAATAGAAATCCACGTGAAAAATTCCCGGTCCTCACCGGGGCTTGAACTCGGGACTTCCAGCACTCGAGGCGGACACCATACCTCGAGACCACGCTATACGTCGTGCGATATAGGTCAACTAGCGACCAAATAAGGGGCGGCAGGTGTCAAGTCGGAAAGGGAAATAACTAATATCATGAAACTGTTTGTGGTAAGTCAGGGTGAAGCGAGCTGACAAAGGAGTTCGATACTTGCTCCAAGGAAGGAATGTTAATACGACAGTATTGGTGGTAAATATATGTATTCCCCTTGTGAAGAGCTACAGTTTGATTACACGCAATGTTTGGTTTGAAACAAGTACGCTTTTCATCATCATCATCATCATCATCATCATCATCATCATCATCATCATCATCATCATCATCAGGTAGCGCGCTAGCGCAATGACGGGTGATCCGCGTCTAATGGAAATATCAGACTGTAAGTTATGAAAGGATATCGACCAAGGCCTGCCGTTATCTAATTAGACGTATGTACACACATGTCAGGTTCTTACATATAACAATGAATACTGATCGTATGACCTAACACATGTGAGACAAACACAGTCACGGAATGATTTGACGTGACACACTGCAACACTAAGTTCAACACTTTATTTACACTTATCACGCAACACAATCAGATCAGGCGTCTCGCCATTACAATATCGATATCACAATACAATTAGTCAATGAATCAATACACTGGATACACTCACAGACCTATACCACAGCCGCACAGTCTTCTATCCTCTCACAAGGGTTACTATCAATCGGCATTCAGGCACAGCAAGTATACAAGCCTCTCTCAAACCCGTCCGTACTGTCCGGCACCCCAAGCCTGTCTGCCGTTCCCCGCTCTGAGCACTTGCCATGTGGGGTTGGGTCCCGCCTACGTGCGTCACGCCTGTAATGGCATGACCGCTGTCGGGTTAGTCCAGCTCACCGGCGAACCTGTGGATAGGTAAATGGTATTCGCCTGGCGCCGGTAACGACGCCGCGGCACAACTACAGGGGAGATTATGACAACACTCTCTCTCTCTCTCAGTCTCTCTCAATCTCCCTCTTTCCATCTCGTTCTATGTCTCCTTTCTCTCTCTCTCTCTCTCTCTCTCTCTCTCTCTCTCTCTCTCTCTCTCCATCTCTCTCTCCTTCCATCTCGTTCTGTCTCCTTCTCTCTCTCTCTCCATCTCTCTCTCTCTCCATCTCTCTCTCCATCTCTCTCTTCATCTCTCTCTCTCTCTGTCCATCTCGTTTTATGTCTCCTTTTCTCTCTCTCTCTCTCTCTCTCTCTCTCTCTCTCTCTCTCTCCATCTCTCTCTATCCCTAACTGGACCCGGGATCGAAGTCAGAATAATTGGCGTGTGAGGAGGGTGTGCAACCACTGACCACGCGACTCACGCTAGACGCAGCCCACGTTGGACGCGACCAATTATCATACTAGAGTATCATAATATCACCCATTGCAGGATGTAGCTCAAAACATGCCCGATAGCCGCGATGGACATCCGTCAATCGATGTGGCACCGAATGAACGGGTCTTCTCGATCTGGCAAGGCACACTAGGCGCCTACCGTCCAGCGAGCAATAATCAAATTGGTCAGTGGTCGCGTGGTCAGTGGTTTCACACCCGCCTCACACGCCAGTGGTCCGGAGTTCGATCCAGGGTCTAGTCAAGAATATGCACTGCTATATCGTGGTCTCCCTGTAAAACAATAAAATCAATAGCGTATATGGTCACGGCCGTTGAAGTCTTTATTTTTTGTCTTTTATCTGCCATGAAGGTATAGGTTTTCAACTAATTAATCACAATCCGTTCTACTCTTAGAGACCCCATGCAGACCCGTCCACGCCTCTCCCCATATTATTCATTTCTGTTTATACTTCTCGTCTCTTTGTGTTATAGTGATTCTCTATTTAATTTGCCGTGTGGGTTCCAGACAACTGATGTGAAAGTAATACTATTCCGAGGTTATTTAACACATGCCCTAACCAGCGCCGGTGTCTTGACTCTTGGTTCTCTTGTTGTTGTCTAGTTCTCTCCATGAGATCCACACTGTTGATTCTGTCAAGAGGAACATCTGACTCGTGTTTCAGTGTCCCAAGTCCCAAGATATTTACATGCATTTATTTATGTAGGCGGTGCTACGGTGAAGGTCTTACCACAAGTAACATGTCAGTTCGTAATCCCGAATACCGCGTTCCAAACACACCTCCGGGCGATTTTGAAACCTTGAACTGTTTTTCAAAAATCGTATAATTGCCGGTAGTTCAAAAATCAATAGCAAACTACTGGACGTAAACTTGAAAAGAGATCACAAACAGCCAAACTTCTGAGGTTGTCTGCGATATCATATAATGGATATGCAACTACTAACTTAAACAGTTCATGTCTCTCTTGGCATTCCACCTTACCACATTAGATCACCTTAGAATCAATCAATCAATCAATCATGTGCCATGCCGGAAAGCGTGGGCGGTCACCTTAGAAACGTACTAATAAAATAATACCTACGACAACAGGCTGCCTGAAAACAAAAGATTAAAATAAAATCGCAATCGAGAAGGATTAGATATCAGATACATGGCCAGGGTACGTGAAAGAACTCTGTAATGATAAATGTAATAGAATATATATGACACATATTGCTATATGTTTGTGAAACGTGTTCAATTAACAGACAAGCTCAGAAACATCTAATGGCGGTGGAAATTAGTTTTTGAGAACAATGCAAAGAATACTAAGGAGGGAAAGAAAATCAAATGAGACAGTCTTTCAAGAGACATATGAGAAACGTAGATTGATTGGAGCAATTAGACGTAGACAGTAAAGATATTTGAACATGTTATGATTAGAAACGGGCTTGGCGATTTAGGGACAACTGGCAAGCTTGATGGTGAGAGAGCAAGATGAAGACACCGGGATAAATACCTTGATGGTTTGGCAGCATGTCATGGTCAGGGCAAGAACACAAGACTGATTCGAGATTGGTGACCGTATGAAATGGCGAACCATGACCGCCGACACCTTTCGGCATAACACTTGATGAAAATGTTCATAATCCCAGATAATCTTGAGCGACTTTATTCGAGATATCTGCAGGCAAAAGTATTAGTATATGTAGTACAAGGATACCTTAAATGATGTGCATTTGTTGAGAACGTTAATGGGAGCGTTCGGTAGAAGTAAACAAAGACCTACAACTTTGCTTCATTGACTACACACAGGCTTTCGACAAAATAAGAAATGTCGACTTGATAAAGATGCTTGCATTTCTATACATTAATGGGACAGACGTTAGAACAAGATCTTTAATATCAACATATATATATCGATAATGAAGTAGTTAAATGTCAGCCTATTAAGAGACGAGTGCTGCAGGGATTGTTTTGCCTGCAAACAACGGTCAGGATCTGCAACATTTATTATATGCCGTTATTATGCATATTAACGGATTGCCTGCCAAACAAAAAAGTGGTCCTGACCAAACAGAAATTCAAGGCAGAAAATTTGAAAAAGGGGTGCGACACAATAATGCTTTTAAAATGGTTAAAATGGTAGCAGATGTATTGTATTACATATCACATTAAAGATGATTGCACAAGGAACATGACTGTGTTAATAATTAATTAACTGATAGGTTAAAAATATTATGACAATAATGATAATTTTAGTAATAACAATTGAAAATTGAAAGGTTAAAAACTATTTTAAAATGACACTTACCAATGCTTTATTTTGTATCCACAGCTGCTATTCCAGTTAAATTTGCTGAATATTGTTACATACACCACTTATGTTCAATAATATCACAAGAACTACATCACAACACCAATAAAACATAATTAAAACATATTATTTTGAAGCACATAATGTTCACACAAAATGGAAAATGTCAGGAACACATCAGGCAGATTACTGAGCAGTAGAGTACTGAGAAACAAAATAAACACTATTTTCTATTTAGTTATAATTATTATTCTTCTAAATTTAATTATTTAAATACTTCTTAAATACTTTGTGATAGGCAAAGTAAATTTAGTGGCACAAGGGTGGCCTATTAGCGCAAGCATGCGTCAGCATTTGCCATCATAATATGAGGAACTTTCACTGTTAGATTTCTTTTGAAATTATGACCGTCTTCTAAATTAACTGACTATTGCACGTGGTATAAGTTTTAGAATCGTTCACAAAGTTCTTTACATCACAATAACTATAATATAAAATTGCTTAAAACGGTAAATGTATTAAAATATATGAGGTAAAGAACCAGACGGTATTGCCACTTCGAATTTTGAATCACAACAATTATTTCGAATCACACCAAACTCAGTTTCACCGTAACAAGAAACGGGGCCTACCTTGCTCTTGCACACGTGTGGAAGCGAAATCTTTCGTTGTAAAGTTTAATTCAATGAGACACTAAAAATTGTGGACTAAAAGGAGAAATAGATCAATAAACTCTCTATATATACCGAGCAGGTGGGCCGGTCCTAACAGAGTAGCTTCACCAAGTCTTTACAAACATATGGGTGAACGAGACCATGCCACAAGATTTCAAGGACGCGTCAATAGTCCACCTTTACAAACGAAAAGGAAACCGCCAATCCTGTGGCAACCACCGAGGCATCTCCTTGCTTTCAATTGCAGGGAAGATTCTCGCCAGAATTCTTCTCAATCGCCTCACGGCCCACCTCGATCAAGGTCTTCTTCCATGAGAGTCAATGTGGCTTCAGAAAAGAACGTGGAACTGTTGACATGATTTTCGTTGCAAGAGAAATGTCAGGAACAGAACTGCGAAATGTTCTCCACTTTCATTGACCTTACCAAGGCTTTTGATACAGTCAGCAGAGAAGGACTGTGGAAGATTATGGCAAAATATGGCTGTCCACGAAAGTGTGTCTAAACAGTGCGGCTATTTCATGATGGCATGCAGGCAAGAGTACAGGAAATTGGTGAACTGTCTGAGCCCTTTCCTGTCACCAATGGAGTGAAACAAGGATGTTTCCTGGCCCATCACTGTTCAGCCTCATGTTTTCAGCTATGTTGACGAATGCCTTCGAGAACAACGACATTGGAATAGACATCACCTACCGCATGGATGGAAAGTTATTCAATCTCATAAGCTGAAAGCTAAAACCAAAATTGACAGCGACACCATCAGAGATCTCCTGTTTGCTGATAATTGCGCTCTATACGCCAACTCAGAGGCGAACATGCAACATAATGTTTCAGCTTTCTCACATGCCTATGCTAACTTTGGGCTCAATATCAATTTGGAGAAGACTGTAGTTATGTACCAGCCAGCTCCAGGGAATAATCACACTGTGCCGAATATCAAAGTGAGTGGTCATAGTCTAAGTGTTTTGGACAAATTCACCTATGTTGTCAGTACTGTGTCACAAGCTGCCACAATTGATGATGAAGTGAATGCAAGAATCCCCAAGGCCAGCGCGGCGTTTGGCAGACTGTACAAGAATGTAAGGGACAGAAATGGAATAAGCTTGACAAAGCTGAAAATCTACAAAGCAGTTGTTTTATCCACACTGCTATATGCTTGTGAAACCTGGACTGTTTATCAGCGATACGCTAGGAAATTAAACCACTTCCACACAGTCTGCGTTAGGAAGTTACTTAAGATTAAATGGCAAGACAAGATCCCAGAAAGAGGATCCATGCCCAGTATCCACACTCTACTAATGAAGAATCAGATTCGCTGTGCTGGTCACTTGACTCGCATGCCAGATCGCAGGCTTCCTAAACGAATTGTTTACGGCGAGTTGCGTTGTGGTAAACGCTCCCAAGGCGGCCAGATTAAATGCTTTAAAGACACTCTAAAAATCTCACTGAATGCTTTTGGAATTCATCATGACACCTGGGAGACTGCAGCCAGAGACCGTTATTCGTGGCGTGCATCATTACGCAAGGGTTCAGTCACTTGTGAGGCAACCAGGACTGCAAGAGCTGTGAAGAAAAAATCAGAACAGAAAAACTACTGCAGAAAATCCTCCTCCAGAAACGTCAAGCATTCTTTGTCCACATTGTCAAAGAACATTTCGAGCCAAAATAGGCCTTATCAGCCATCTTAGAACTCACGGCTCCACACTTTAAACCCCACTGGATGAAATGAATGGTCATCATCATTCGTGATGGACAAACAACAACAACATATACCGAGCCGATAGGGTTATAATTAAATTGTAAGACGACATAGATTATGTTTGTCCCGCAGACGAAAACCATGCCCCAGTGTAACAGTCGGGCAAATAGTAATATTCGCAAACATAAGAATCGGTACAACTATCTAGGAACAGTTATAATGTCTGATAGGTTGTGCATTGAAATGTTAGTTAGTTAGTCGCGGTTCCAACTTCACAGCAACGAGTCGTCCCAGTTGTGCTTTGTTCCTGTGCCAGTGAATATCACACAATATGCTCCCTACTGCACAATGTGAAAAATGGAAAAGACAGGAGTCTTGACAAACAACAGCCCGCTAAGACACACTGAGCATAATGCCGCCGCCAAAATGTCAACACATCAGTCCCCCACGAAACACCCAGTTCATCTCTGATGGAATCGGCAGTCATTTTCCCATCTGAATCTTTCCTAGATGTTCACCCACACAGTCCACGAAAATACAGTTCATCGTCGATGGTTGTGGCAGTCAACCAGAAGCCCAGCAGCCACGCATTTCTGCATAAGGCAAAAACCAGTCAACTCTGGGACATAGCTAGCTGCCATTGCTCCGAACATGCAGTCACGTTCCAAAACACCTCGGGCAGATTCAAAAGCATTGCACACGAAACTCACAGCTCAGTGTCACGCCGCGCACTCAGTAGCAGGGCGACGGAACCATAACCTCCTTAGTCGCCTCTTACGACATGCATGGTAGGCAACAGTGTTAATATTCTCTGCTTCCCTTATGGGCCCCGGCAACACACGGGAGCTTTGAAAAGATCAGAACAAGAATCGCTATGACAAGGGCAGCCCTTTGCAAGATTGAAAACATACTGACTAATAGAACGATATGAACTGCAATGAGAAAAAGATTGTTGAAGTACTACGTAGAACCTTTACTCTGGTATGACTGTGAAGCGTCGACAATGAGCAGAGAAGACTAATTTATCTAATACCAGGAGAAATCTGGTTTCTGAGGATAACGCAAAGAATACCATGGGAAGACAGGCAACCCAATGAGCAAATCATATGAGAAACAAATAAAAGCTAATTAGAGAAATACGACGTTGGCAGACCATACTTGTGGACACTCTACGAGAAGAAATAAACTAAAGAACTTGGTTACAACTGACAAGTTTGAAAGCAAAGAACAAGGGGAAAACAGTGAAAAATATATCTGGATGGCATTATAAAACACATTAATCGCACATCCTATACAAGGCGTTGCAGCATTTTGTGGCTGTTCGTGATTTTTGGGCAAGTTTACTTTCAGTAGCTTGCCACTACTGACTGAACGACCGGCATCCATACCATTTCGTAAAACACCAACACAAGGCGGTATGCTGCCAAATCGACAGCAGCTGTGTTTCGAACGCGGGTATGCGGGATCACGAACTGCGTCCGTGTGAAATTGTGAAATTGTAGAAACCTTTACAACAGAAATCATAGTATCAAGGAACATTAATAGCAGTGACGATTTCTATCGAAAAGGGAGACAAGAAACATAATTTAATAGAATATAAATGAATTATGGCTAGTGCAAATACTGTAGTTAGTTTCTAGAAAACATAGCATAATATTTAAGGGCATTCATTATTATTTTGAACAATAATACGAAACTATATTTGAGCGCTGAATATTTATTATATTTCCAATATGTGATCTCAAATGGTAGAACATATTTAACTAACGGCAGTCTCCAATAGCATAATATATCTCGTGCTATACCCTTTTATAATTATAATATATTGGATGTCATCACGTGAACATGTTTGGCTGGCACACTTTCATGTCACTGATGATGATATGAAATATGGTCGTGGAGATGTGTAATGGCGCGAAGAAACTTATGTCCGTCTTTGAAACACAAGTAGAATTCCGAATGCAAACTGGATTTGGACTCATATAACAGAGCGCCTGTTATAGCCATTGACGGTTGACGGTCGGGGTTCAAAAACAAAGCATAGCCAGGTCTGGAATTAGATATAGTAAATAATTACGGTGCAATTTAAAAATTAGCAAGCAGTGCACGCTTGATGATGCGATGGCGATTACGTATGTTGACAACAATCAACGTACGAAAGAGAAGCTATCTAGCAGCTATGAAAGCAAGAAGAGCTTGTAATACTGAAAGTAGTACTTCATTATTAATCAAAGGAGGTCGATAAAAGTGAGCTTGATCTAAATGGTAAATAATTAATATGGAAGCATATGGAATGACCTATGTATTACAAACTCCCTTTTTAAAACAAAAGAGCTGCATAAGGTCACATGGAAACATCCAAGATCCGGCCAATGTCACCAGCTGGACTTCATCATCACGCGGAGACAACATCTGGACCACATATCATTGACTCGAAGTTACCACAGTGCTGACTGTCGTACGGATCATTCATTGGTTGTTGCAAAGGTTAGAATGAAACCAAAGAGAATCTACACAGCTAAACACAAATATAGTCCCAGGATTAATAATATTAACACTCACGATTCTGAAAAGTGCTTTCAGTTTTAACAGCAACTTGAAGTCGCTTTCACTGATACACCAGAAAATTGTACAGTAAGTGAAAAGTGGGGTCAATTTAAGGAAACACTTATAAAACTGCGGTAGGGAATTATGGCACCTTGGATAATAAGAGGCAGGACTGGTTTGCGGCAAACAGCCATACTCTGCAGCCATTGATTGATAAGAAGAAGATAGATCTCTTAAGAAACAAGGAAAGTCCAACGCGTAACATTCTGAGTGAGCATAAGTTAGCTAGGAAGAATGTGCAAAAGGCTGCCAGGCAGTGTGCAAATGATTATTGGATCACGTTATGTGAGTCCATTCAAATCGCAAGTGATAAGGGAAACATCAGAAACGTGTATGAAGGAATAAAGAAAGCCTGTGGTCCAATGATCAAAAGAAGTGCACCATTGAAAGCCTTGACTGGAGAAAACATTATTGATAAGAAACAGCAGATGGACTGATGGGCAGATCACTATTTGGAGCTTTACTCAAGTGAGACCAAACTAGCGGATGATGCCCTCAACGCCATAGAGACTCTACCAACTCTTGACCACCTGGACACACTTCCCACCATAACAGAAGTTAAGTGCTATAAATGATCTTGCATCTGACAAGGCTCCAGGTAAGGATGGGATTCCAATAGATGTTATTAGGAGTGGGCAAGACACATTCACTCTACAGATCCACCAGCTAATAGAGCTATGCTGGTGAGAAGGACAAGTCCCACCGGATTTCAAAGATTCAAGCATCATAACACTGTACACGAACAAGGGTGATCTGAGCGACTGCAACAACTATAAGGGTATCTCATATCTGTGTATTGTTGGGAAAATATTTGCCAGAATTGTTGTGCGCAGACTTCAAGTCCTTGAAGATTAAATCTACACCGAATCACAGTGTGGCTTTCGACGGAACCGGTCTACCATTGATATGATATTCCCATTGCGAAAAATGCAAGAAAAATGTTGTGAACAGAATCAACCACTGTTTATTGCCTTCATCGACCTCACAAAGGAATTTGATTTGGTCAGTCGTGAGGGTCTGTTCAAGGCACTAAAGAAGATTGGCTGTCCGCCAACTCTTCTGTCCATTGTGGAATCGTTCCACACAGGTATGAAGGGTATAATCAAGTTTGTTGGTGCAAACTTCTGAAGAGTTTGAAATCAAGAGTGGGGTTAAGCAAGATTGTGTACTAGCTGCCACCCTCTTCGGAATATACTTTTCACTTCTGCTGAAATATGCCTTTCGTGATAAGGATGGTGGTATATACATTAGCTCACGCTCAGATGGCGGCCTCTACAACGCTCAGAGATTGAAGGTCATGACTAAAATTAGGAGGGTACTGATCAAAGTGTTGCTTTTTGCAGATGATGCTGCAGTTACGACCCACTCTGAGGAAGAATTACAATGTCTACTATCTGCATTCTCCAATGCTTGTTCTGAATTTGGTTTAACACTCCCATGTGTTGCCGGGGCCCATAAGGGAAGCAAAGAATAGCAACACTGTAGTCTACCATGCATGACGTAAGAGGCGACTAAGGAGGCTTGATGGTTCCGTCGCCCTGCTACTGAGTGAGTGCGTGGCGCGACACTGTGAGCTGTGAGTTTCGTGTGAAATGCTTTTGAATCTACCCGAGGTTTTTTGGAATTTGACTGCATGTTCGGAGCGATGATAGATGGCTATGTCCCAGAGTTGACCGGTTTTTGCCTTATGCAGAAATGCGTGGCTGCTGGGCTTCTGGTTGACTGCCACTGCCATCGACGATGAACTGTATTTTCGTGGACTGTGTGGGTGAACATCTAGGAAACATCCGGATGGGAAAATGACTGCCGATTCCATCAGAGATGAACTGGGTGTTTCGTTGAGTACTATTGTGTTGACATTCTGGCGGTGGCATTATGCACAGTGTATCTGTGCGGGCTGTTGTTTGTCGAGACTCCTGTCTTTTCCACTTTTCCTATTGGGCAGTGGATAGCGTTTTGTGCGATATTCACTGGCACAGGAACGGAGCATAATAGAGACAACCAATTCCTATGAGGTTGGAACTACGACTAATTAACTAACTAACTAACTTGGTGTAACAATTAGCAAAAAGAAGACACAGATTATGTCACGTGGTGCACATGGTGTACCATCAATCTTTATTGACGACGCCGAACTAGAGATGGTAGGCCACTTTACATATCTAGGATCAGTGGTAAATAGCAAATTATCCCTAGATCATGAAATCAACATCCGATTGGTAAGGCAGCAATAACAATGAACACGTTAAGAAAAAGAGTCTTGGAGAATAGAAAGCTTACTGCCAAAGCAAAAGTCCTTGTCTATCACGCCTGTGTCCTTAGTAGTCTTCTTTATGGCCCGTCGCAGAATACTGTGTTGCGTCATCAACTTTGACTCATTGGTTGTGACGCAAGAGGTTTCTAAAAAAATTAGTGTGTCTAATTTTTGTCAAAGACTGTAGATAACCTGGCTTTGGGCTACTCAATAGACCTACTGACTAATGGCACAATGTAGCATCACTTTACTTGGCTACTGGCAATCGCCACAAACTTGTCTGGTTGGCGTGAGCCCTCTTCTCAATCGCAATATTATATTAATTAGAGGTATGTCTGAACCGGACCGTTGTCTTATAAGACCTGCCCTCAAATAGTAAATTAACTCACTACCCATACAAAGTTGACTTTCTGAAGGTCAACACATGAATTGCTTCATGTCCCCCATATAATATTAAACAACCATTACACAAGCTGTGAGCGACAGGCTTTACCTATTTCGCTTCCGCGTGTAAAGTCATATTTCACTGTTAAGTTGTCTATTATGTCCCCTGACCCGGAGTTATCTCCCTTTGATCTAATAAAAGTGTATGCAATTTATATGTTTGGTTTTCTGGTTGTTTGTGTGTTTGGATGTAATTAAACGTATCATCTACCCTCTAACATGTGTATCTAACTATCATGTGTATGTAAGTTAGTTTTTCAAGTGCCATAATTCATCTAACTGTGGTCACAAACATGTGTATAATACAAATCTGTGACTACATTTATGTCTTATGAGACTCAAAATACTTTCACTAAGATCCTAAACTAAACTACACAAAATACATTTATTACAACACATTTTCAACATTGGAACCAACATTTGACGGCAACAAAAATAAAAAGTCTTGTTGAGCGGCAGAAAGAATCCGCTGACTGTTCTCACTCTCTGTTGTATATTTTACATTTATTCTCACTTTCACACTTCTGTCACACATCTTTCACCTTCCCTTATGTCACACTTCTTTTACCCTCACTATTGGCACACATCTTTTACCCTCATTTCTGTCACACATCTTTCATTCTTATTTCTTTCACACTTCTTTTATCCTCACTTTTGTCACACATCTTTCATCCTCATTGTTGGCATCTGTTACCCTCATTTCTGTCACACATCTTTTACCATCATAGTTATTTAAAAACCTTGGAGTGACACTGTACAAGTTTGGCTCAGTTTGACAGAGTTGAGCCTAATGACTGTGCATCAACCGTTGCACAAGTCAAGTATTTACAATATATTTACATGTAAGAAAAAAGGGTTGATGGCTTGTACCCTGGTATTATTAACCACTGTATTCTACATAAATATCACTCTAAATACTAACATAATAATACTAGTTCTATAAATATACATTTAATGTGTTGACTATTCTAATCTATCTGTCATATTAATCCTAAAATAAGCTTACAGTACTCCTAATATTTATCTAATTTAAGGGATGTAATTTCCCTATATGAAATGAAATTGATGTGAGATGAGTTATGTCGCTATGTGAAATGGTTAATATGAAATGTAATAAGTTACGTCCCTTTCTAAAATGGGTGATGTGAAATATAACCTATTCTAACTAATGTTTTTAAATGAAACAAACTATATGATTGATATTCTTATTCTATATGGTGTAAATGATGTATCTTTACGTGTATAATATTTCTATTCTATTATGGTGTAACCTAATCATGCTACTAAATGATAACGTTTGTTAAATGGATTGGTTAAGATGAAATGAACGCAAATGAAATGAACCAAAGTGAAATATAATCAACTGAATGATACTATTCATATCTAAACTTCTTATAATTAATTGTCATGTTTAAATTACTATCCTAATCTACTTTTAAAGCTAAATAAATAGGCAAATTAATAATCTATCTAAACCAAAATGGAAAAGTATTATATTATCTAAATCTAAATATAAGTTAGAATGACATAGTCTATCTATATTTTATCACTATATTAAAACATTATGATACATATCACATTAAGTTTATATATACATGGTCTTTCAATACCTCAGGTTAGTCGTTGCCATTAATGTTCAGAAACACGTTTTCATTGGCATACTATCTACACAATTGTTCTGGGTATTTGAAATCCGTTACACAGTTATATTTATTCTATGGGTATTGCACCTGTAGAGTTCGTTTGTAACGTAGACCACTGTTTTCGTGTCTGTATGTATATAATCACCTGACACTGTTTTTCTCTGTTTAACACAACTACTTCACTGGAACATATATGGAGCTTAGCACGTAATAAGCTGTCCTGGTTCACAAGGTGATATATTTGTTCCCAGAGTAAAGTGCTTACTTTTGATGTCTACGGATACATAGTAGGTCAATGTTCTTGGTACTTAGTTCAGCACATAATATCTATGTATTTTTGCATATTTCACATAGACTATTTGAATGTACTAAATAAACATATAATACTCTACACTCTTATGTGGAAATTTCTGGTATTGCTACATCAGATGGTCGACTAAGGGTATCAGCCAAGATGTTATCTTTCCCCTTAATATGTTCTATACTAAAGGTGTAATTTTGTAGTATTAGCGACCACCTGTATATTCGGTCATTTCGATGTACACCACTTTGCATGACCGTTATTGGGGAGTTGTCAGTCTGGACAATGAAGTGCACACCCGCCAGAAATCGATGGAGCTTTCTCACCGCATAGATGACGCTTAGGGCTTCCAACTCTGATATAGAATATCTGGACTCGGCAGGTGTGATCTTACGGCTCACGTAGCAAATCGGATGGAAGATGCCCTCATAAAATTGGCCTAGTACTGTTGGCATCTGTCCTAAAATAATAAACGAGCCTAGGATTAGGCAAGCGGATTGGAATATTACAAAAAAGGATTTTCATTTTTGACAATGCAGAAATTAATAATGCATCTTTGACATTTCATTTTACACATGCTTTTAAAACTTTGGAATATAGAATTGTAATTTTTGAGTAATTTTACTAATCCCAAAAGGCTTCTGACCTGCTTCTTTCCAGTAGATATGGTCAGATTCATAATTTTGGTACTATTTTTTTGGTCAGTCTTTAGTTGATCTTGAGAAATGCCATGACCCAAAAATGAATTTCTTTTAGGCCTAATTCGACTTTGCTCGGTTTGACAGTGAGACCGAAGAATCGCAACCTATGAAAACCATGTCTTAGTTTCAGTAAGTGTGTTGTCCAGTTATCAGTCTTCTGATATATTCATGCGTATTCTGTAAGTTCAATAACTGTATGCACATTGTTGGATTTGCCAGTCTCGCTAACTAGCGTAGTTGCGTTGTGTATGTCTGTCGTCTGATCACTTGGTGTGGGTGCACTATGTTCGTCTGTCTCGACTCTTGTGTCTTGTCGTGAAAAGTCAAGTTTACGCATGTTGACATGGAATATCTCTAAGTGTCTGTTTATCGATATTTCATAGTCAACATGTACCATGGTTATGTACCACCTTGAATGGTCCTTGCCATTTCGTTTGTATGGAAGCAAGGGGAGTATGTCTTGATCTGGTTCAAGTTCATTTATACCACTGTTTGTGTATTGGTGGTATATTTGACCCTCCCTCTCAATGGCCTAGAAGCCAGTGTAGAATGTTGTACTATAGCTGTAGGATGTTTAACCTTAACCTTATGTGCTGCTGGTTGACAGACATTACAAGAAAATATATTACGACAAAATAATTTTATATCATTGCAAAACCCTGGCCTGGTATTGTTGTATGCACGATGAACAGCAAACGAAGATTCATGTGCAATCTTTCGCACAGTTAGACATTGTTGTTCCGGTCGCAACGTTTGCTGCATCTCATGGTTGCTACTTGTATAGTATCTAGATACAATGCCATTCTTAAATCTAGAGAACCATGACGCATTTTTGGTGACTTTGGCTCTTTCTTTCATTAATTTTAAATATGGAGACACATTGGGATCAGCTTACTGCTGTTCTATAAATTTTTGTCTGTTGGTATCATCAGTGCTAGATGGAGAAAGCACCAGTAGTCTCTCATCTTGAAGCGTGTCTTGATGTTTTATAGTGTCTGCTCTGGTTGTTGCATTAACTGCATTCAGTTGGTTCCATGCAGATATTTCATCGCTAGTACATTGTTTTAGTTAAAGTAAGCAACCCAGAATTAAATCAGTACAAGGGTTGTCAAGTATTGCACAAGTAACGGTACCCGAAAGAAAAGTAGTATTAATACGGGCTTTGGCCAAAGGGTAAATCCCAATGTTACCCGAAAAGGTTCGGCATTTGACACTCTCGCCTGTATAATCCTCTTGACTTACCAGTTCGTTTCTGAGACCAATAAGGGTACTACCGCTGTCCAGCAAACATTGGCATGGTCTATCATTGACCATTGCATTGTGGAACTCTAAGTTGCCTCTGGAGGCTAAGGCTGCATTCACACTCTCAGATGAGCATGGAACTGTATGTCCACATTCTAGTTTCCCGTCAGCATGAAACTGGTGACATCGCTCACAACTGTCAAAACTCAACATATCTTTTACACAACACACCTCTTCAGCTTGGTTAACAGGTAATTCATTTTCAACATCACACTCACTCTCACTACCACTATCAGAAGATGTATCAAGTAAAATAGCATTGTTGGCTTTCATACGTTGGCGGCCCAGGCACTTATTTGAATAATGGCCATATCTGGAACAAAAAAAACATTTGATGGCCCGCCGGTATGCAGATCTTTTGTTCTGTTGCTTCTTAATAACATTTTCAAGATGTGCCGGATAATTCGGCGATTTGTCACACATTGAATACGTGTCATGTAAAAGTTGACAGTGGATACATTTTGAAACTTTCCTATCTTTCTTGTCAAATTTATTAAATGGTTTTCTATTGCTCTGATAGTTTTTAGATTGATCTTTTGCAAAGGAAACTATTTCAGAGTCATTTGAAGTCTTAATAATATTTATGTTTGAAGAAAAATATGCCGACCCTTTCTTTTCAAACTGTTCTATAGTTTCAATGTCTGACTGCTGCAAAAATTTAGCAAAAGAGGATGGTATCGTTGATATTACTTTATCCATAGTTATTAAATTTTTCAATCTATCAAAGTCTTTTCCTATGTTAGCTGCTTTAAGCCACCTATTTAGTACACTTTGAACATTTGAGACGTAGTCAATGAAAGTCTCAGTAGGTTTAGGTTTTAGATTTGAGAACTGAACCTGATACCCAGGGGCATCAAGTAAAAAGTGTTGCATAATCCTATCACGGATGTATTGGTAGTCAGATCTAAGATCGGTTGGTATAGATTCTATTACTTTAAGGGGCTCACCACTCAGGTTCTTCATATAAATCATAGCCCACATCTCTAAAGGAACTTGGTGATATTTAAATTGATACTCGACATTTTCTGTCCAGGCAGATATTGAATCTTCTTTACAATATGCTTTGATAGTATTTTTGTATTTGTTGAACTTATTTTCTTCTTGTTGAATTTTAAGTTTAGTGGCAGAGATCTCTGCGTGTGAGTCTACCTCCCTCTCTTTCATCTTTAGCAGTGTCTCTGATTCTACTTGTATTTGTTTTTCCTTAACTCTTGCCATTTCTTCTATCTCCTTTTGCTTTAGTTCTCTTTCTTGATCTAATGTTTTTTGTTTTAATTCTAGTTCTTTTTGTTTAACATTCTTATCATGTTCTAATTGCTGTTGCTTTAATTCTAGTTCTTTCTGTTTATTTTCCTTATCTTGTTGTAACTGTTGTTGCTTAATCTCCTTATCTTGTTCTAATTGTTGTTGCTTAATTTGTACTTCGTTTTGTTTTGTTATCTCAGCTAGTTGTATCTGGTGTTGTCTTTCCTGTGCGCGTTCATCTCTCTCTGCATTTTCTTTTCGTACTCGTTCGGCTGTCTCAGCATCTTTTGCTTCTTTAAATTTCTTATCAGCAAATTGTTTTAGCTCTTTACCTGTGTATTGCAAATCTTTGCCTGCTTTAATGAAGTCAGCTAGAGTAGCCATGTTGCTGGATAATTGGCTCGCGTTGACCTGAATTGAATGCTTTAATTAGTTATTATTCTTTGATATGCTATGTTATTTAATATCTGAGCACTACAAATGCACTCTCTGTTTATGCCCTGAAAAATTTAAACCTGAAAAAACAGAGCACAAAAATATGCGAGTACATCACAAGCTGAAAAAGAGATGCACTATTAATCACAATGCGTGCCAAACACGTAGGTTTTACTCAACTTAATGTTCTCCAGACCAAGGAACAACACGTCAGCAACACCGGTCCCGTTGTTTGGCACCCCGGACTACACGCGAGTTTTTACTCAGGTCACCTCGTTTGACACATCGGCACACACTCACGTTATCACTCAGCTGTTGTTCGCCCTGTTTTACAGAGCAGCAACAATTACCACCTCGTAAACGAAAAATAGACTTTTGACAACTTGTTACAATGACACAGACATGCCCACGAACAAACAGAACATCGATTAATTAATATTTAATGTCACTGTCCTGTCTTCGTTCTACAGTAATATGTCTTTCGTTACTAACCTGGTTTAATCTATGGAAGTAAGGTGCAGGCCAAATCTAATTTGCATAGCCGAAAGTAGTGCCCTTGTGACGATAAACAAATAGAAAAGTACGAAAAAAACATCAATAACTACTTTTAAATAAATATGGATATAATAATAATGTGTAAATAAATAAATATATTCAATTACTAAATGAAATGAATAAATAATGTTTAATATAGCACACCGATTCAGGCGGGCTGCAGCTTGGCAAATTGTAAACACCCAGATGCAGCTTACCAATGTTGTAACACAGCTGTTCGTCAGCCGTACTACGTCAGAGGCGTAAGCTATTTTTAGTTCGCCACAAATCGATAATGTCGGCTGCCTGTGTATTGCTCCGCCATGAATCATGCTTGACAATTATTCAAAAACAAATAAATAATTACATAAATAAATGAAAGAAGAACATAATATGCATACTTACAACTTTGAAAAACACATTATGTAACTATATAACATTCTAATAAGCACCAATAAACATTATTTCATCACGATAGGCACAATTCTGCTGGCAACTCGATCTAGTCTGCATACGTCATCGTCACTGACACAAATTAAACATTTAATCTTTGTAATATCCTATCTGTAACCCTAGTCTAGAGCCGTGGGTAAGTGTTATAGCTTGAACTAAGGTTCAAGCCGCACTTCTTGACACCACATTTAATCCTTGCCTGTCAACAACTTGAATTGGCAGGCATAATTGGATCACTTCTCACACACCACACAAAACATTGCAAAGCGTGTGCGAGGGAATAAAATGGTACATTTTATTGCCGTTGGCTCTTTACAATTACAAAACAGTCGCTATCTAATCACACATAAAGTCACAATATTCTCTATCATTAGTTTTCCTAAACCCTATAGCTAATCTCTATCTACTAGGCTATACGAAAAACACAGATCTAGTCTATACGATGTGCACACTACAAAGTCAGTCCCCAGTCTGACTTGCTTCACTCGCGTCGCTACACGCCACGCGGAAGGACCTTCATACGCCCTTCGGCTCTTTGCGTGCTAGGTCAGTCTGCACGCTTCTATTAGCTGTCTTTGGTTGAGCGGCATTCGTGGCATTCACGCAGGCGTGATTCTGTCGTGACCAGTAGTGCTAACTATCTGGTCAACGCCTCCGTGTGAGGACTAGTTGATAGTCCCCCTTTTCTATCCTCCATCCTGCCCTGATCCCGGGCAATGTGTTCCCTCTACTCTATCTGAGGTTGACCCCACGTCCCGGTGGTGTTCTATCATGAGGCAGGCTTCCTGCCTCCTGCTTCAGTCTTTGACAATGGCCCGTCGCAGAATACTGGAAGTTTAACGACCCTACGATAAATCAAAACAGAAAATTGCTTATATTACACGAGGATGGACGGTTATTGACCCTAAGATCAGAAAAACAAGCGATCGCTTCGGTCCTGAGGTGAGTACAGGTTATTGACTCCAAGATCTAAATAACTTTGATCGGCGATCAAAAACAGATACCGCGTGTTTTTGGGGAGACGGGCGACGGAAAACTACGGTCTTAAACCCTTTGAACACCGGAGACGGAATCACGATAAAGCAATTTCACAAACCTTTGATATGGGAAATGGAGTCCTGATAGACAATCAGAGGACTTTTGAAGTAACGGAGACGTATGGCCCTAGTCCCGAGAAACGAGGGGATAATCATTGATGTCCCTAATGATCGTTTATCAAAGTGGATTTTCGGTTGTTGTTGTTGTTGTATGAAGAGAAGACCGGAGAAGAGGACCCAAAGTATAAATTGTCGGAATATACCAGTTTAATTCAGTATACATGTTGGCGTGGCACCGGCTGGAGTGTGGATTTATTTCAGTGCCGAAATAGAAATCTTAATCACGATGTCTAGGTTGTTTGAAAACAACAGGCAGTTTTCCTTGATGGGACTCGGTGGTTTAATTCTAGGACTGGAATAGTATTATAAGTTAGTATAGATATAACGTAGAACTCGAGCTAGTGTATTTGCGTGTGTGACTATAATATAGAGTGTCGGCAACATTTAGCTGAGAAGTAACTTAGTGGATTGAGTAAGGTGTCAGGGCACTCGATAGTATGAGTACTATTATAATAGAGGATAGGTCTATGATAGGAGATTCTAGTATAGGTGGTTACTGGGATTTCTAAAGTTTCCTATGACTTTTCCTACTTTTACCTTGTCTTAAGTTATGTGAAGAACTCCTGTGCTGTATGTCAGAGATCATTTCCCTGAATCTATAGAAGTTATAACTGATAATGGCCACTAGCCTACTCTCACTTCTAATAAGTCTGAGTTAGGTTGATCTCACCAGGTATTGTATATTCGACATGTTCCACTGAACTCCACTGAACTCGACTAAACTTCGCTGAATTCCACTACACTGAAAATTGTAATAGCTATACCCATAAAAAGAAGGACATTACCATAGTCGGGTGCAGTGATAAAGAACCTCAAGATTTAAGTCTTGTATCAACCCTAAGGTCAACCAGTTCTAAAAGTAACGGCATAATAAGTCTGTCCTGATAAGATACTGACAGCAAAATGTATGTCAATTCCACATAGAACGGACTAGCAATATGGTTCACATGACCATAAGATAAATACAAACAAACTGTAATGCCAGAACTTTTCCTCTGAGGAATAGAACATTCTTGGACTTTAATACAAACAGTGTGTCAGTGTAATATATAAACAGGGTTGTGATTAGTCATCCATCCATAGACAATAATTCATTAAATTGTGTCGGATGCGTAAACATTCCCTGGACTTTAAAACCGTTCATAATATTGGATTTTTCACACGGAAAGACATTACATATTTAAAAAAAAAAACACGCTGTTGTGAAAGTATCGTTTATTTATAAAGTTCAAGGATATTGTGAAGACCTCATCATCATTCAGAGAGACACTATACTGGGTGAGCGTAAACAAGTTCTGTGCTGTGGTGACACTATATGGCCGTTGTGTGATGAAAACTGTAAGGTGGATCTTAGACTGTCAATACCATCTCACCTACACGATAGAACACACCCACACAAATCTTCTTTACACATACACTATACACACCCATGACACTTTTATTCATTAAATAAGTTTAGTATTTATTGGAGGACAGTGTTGTGTGGGTATGGTCTGGAGGAATGTGAAGAGGGGTATGGTCTTGTAGCAAGAGAGAGAGAGAGAGAGAGAGAGAGAGAGAGAGAGAGAGAGAGAGAGAGAGAGAGAGAGAGAGAGAGAGAGAGAGAGAGAGAATAGAAGACTGGAAAGGGGTGTGTAAACAATGGTCCAGCAATAGACCCAACACTGGAAAAAGGGAAGTTGAAGTGTGCTTGTTGATTCTACTGTCCCTCCAGAGACGACAAGCGACAATGGCAGTGAAACCTGGACAACTTACTCACACCAAGAGAAACGTTTAAACAGCTTTCATATGCGGTGTCTGCGAAGAATTCTTGGTATTAAGTGGCAAGACAAAATCACAAATACTGAAGTATTGGAAAGATCTGGTTGTGTGATGGTTTATTCCATGCTCAGTCTTCGTAGACTTAAATGGATAGGACATCTTAGGAGGATTTATGATGGTAGAATACCACAGGACATCTTTTTTGGTGAAATACAGATGGGTAAGAGATCTCATGGTCGGACTCCACTGCGATACAAAGATGTGTGTAAGCGGGACATGATTGATACACACATTGATAATGCACATTGGGAGCAAGTCGCTTTGGAATAAAGACAAAGGATAAATTATTGCAGATAAGTAACACACCGAACGTGTGAGACGTAAGATGGTGCATGATGGTGGAAATGACCACGTGTTCACATTCGCCCACTGTGAACGAATATTTACAGCGAGAATTGGCCTTATCTGTCACGTTCGCTACTGCCATGTGTAAAATGTATTATGCCGTTTTGAAGCACAAATTATTGTCTGTCAAGACGACAAGGTGCCAATGAATATATATATATATATATATATATATATATATATATATATATATATATATATATATATATATATATATATATATATATATATATATATATATATATATATATATTATTAAATGCAGTTTAGTGTCTGTAACCATTGTGGGACAGTTTATTAGTTGTTTAAATTTGTAAGATAGAATTATATCGTCCCAAGTCTTGTTGGATTTATTAATATCTATGTTTAAATCGCCTAGTGTCATAACTTCTCTACCTACTGCACACTCTATTCATTATTGTAGTAAAGCAGTCATACAATCTACCCGACACAATGATTCATATGTAGGTATCCAATGAGAAACGGTTGCTGGCTGACTGGCTTCACCTCTAACCAACCACATTCTATCCTCACTGTCTCGAGATCACTTCTACGGGAACAGTTGAGATAATTGGAAATGTATACAGCAATATATGTCTCTAATATTTGATTTGCATCTCTCCGAATTACTTTAAACCTCTTAAGTGAGATTTCGGAGAAGGTTATTTTGTCTTTAAGACGAATTTATGTGATTCCAAACACGCGTAACTGTTTGGACAGTATTACCGAGAGTTCAGGTAATTTGTTGAGCAGATGATAGATGTTGGTATGGCCTATACATAGATCATATTTGTTGAGCCACTGGTCGTGATTGACGAACATTACAAACTGAAAGGACGATGTCGCTTGTTGTATAACATTGCAGGATTTTTGAAACTGTATTAGAAGTAGTTAAGCCTGTTAGATGGGGTAGGAACATGTCTTTGCGTAGTGATATCATGAACGATTGGAGCAGGGCTGCAGGAATGTGCTGCATTAGCTGCTTAAGTTGATGGTTCTACTCATAAGAGTGTTGATTACCGTCCAGCGGGGAACGATTGTTATGAGTGTCACTGGAAGTGCCTACATTGGAAGCAGGCATCGTGGGCACAGCACCATCGTTTAACAGTGTCACCTTGGACATGGCAATGGGAGATTGCTTTACGGACAAGGAAGGAAACAAAGTATCATAGTCAGCAACATTGGGATTGGAGCTTTTAAATATAGCAGCTAATGAATAAGAAAATGTAGCATTGTTTTCGTATTCACAGTAATGTTGAGTTGTATAAATAATTAATAGACGTGTATATAATGCATTTAACTAAGCTAACCTCAGTACTAATGAATGACGACAACCGTGGACATAAACTGTTTTATTACACGTAAAACAAGGGGGGGGGGGAGGGGGCTGAGTGGTCTCGAGGTACGGTGTCCGCCTTTAGTGCTGGAGGTCCATGGTTCAAGACCCGGTGAGGACGGGGATATTTTTTACGTGGACTTCTAGTAATACAATTTCCCCTGGTCTGTGGGTAGTGAGATCGGACGCCCGTGTGCATTGTTGCGCACGTAAAACATCCCTTGGAAGTTGGAAATCGAAAAAGAGTAGCCTTAGAGTAGCAAATTTTCATGCATGCAATATGCCAAACCTCATTCATTTATAGGAGTTTTTCCTCCTCATCATCACCATTATCATCATTATATCATCATCATAATTATCATCATCATCATCATCATCATCATTAACATCAAACACAATTAAGGAAACAAAACGATATGATTGTAACATGCGTGATATAGAATACAGAGTTGTGCCATGGCTTAGTAGTGCACTAAATTATTAATTAGTGTATGGGTTATCACTAAAATCTTCTCCCCTTATAGATAGGAAATTATACATCAAATTGCCTACTATCAGGAGATTGATTGATTGCTCATACTCCTTCTCAGTATGTCACTTCACCTCAATTAAC
The DNA here is from genome assembly GCA_014155875.1 of Cepaea nemoralis. Taxonomy (NCBI): domain Eukaryota; kingdom Metazoa; phylum Mollusca; class Gastropoda; order Stylommatophora; family Helicidae; genus Cepaea; species Cepaea nemoralis. The sequence continues at coordinate 94,393 of JACEFZ010020612.1, read as the reverse complement.
CCACAATCATTCATCAGAAATCATAACGATACTTGCATGGGTGATAAATAGGCCTACTTATGTGACTCACAAATGACAAATTCACACACTTAACACCAATGAAATCGCAATTGAACCTCACTCAATCCACAATCATTCATCAGAAATGATAATCATACTTACATGGATGATAATTTGGCATACGTATGTGACTTACAAATGATCAATTCACATATTTTACACCAATGGAATCAAAATCGAACCTCCACGTGAATGCTTTCACCGAATACACAAGATTATATGATACACATATATACCTATTTAACACCCATGTGCTCATGCATTGTTACTAGTACGAATTACACTAATTTTTCCTACTAGTGATTGCGCATTTCAAATAGTTCCTTACTACTAACTAAGTATTCTAGCCTTCTAAGTACTAAGTTAATCACAAACTCCTAAATCACTGCTGATTTAACTTAACTGCTTAATGAGTCAAATGTACAAATTAAGCCCAATGCTTATGAATTCATAGAAGCTGCCTAATTAGAAGAAAAAGCCTCACTATGGTTTAACCTAGTGAACAGTTTATCTATGAACTACAACACCTGATTATAGTGCTTAGTCTTTTTAAGGACTAATCACATTGTTACAACACATAAACTTACCATCTTCTGGGAAGGAGCATGACTAACGTAATATGTATTACAATGTGCTTACCTTCAATGTAATTGAATATCTTCTTCAAACTTAACGTCAGCAGATTTCAGGTTCCAGACTGTATCTGTATAGTGCCTTATAGTACACTCACTATACTAATTGTTCGATGTAGATCACATTCCAAGGCTCTTTATTTCTTCGGGATTGCAATAAATATATAATTACATAATTCATGAGGTATATCTCCAGTATCATATATTGCGTTCAGCAGTCTGGTGACTTTGTCTATTCCATATTCTTCTAAGGCATTGATCATTTCTATTGTGATGTTTTCTGTACCTGGGGTCTTGCCAGCTTTCATATGGTTAAGGGCATTCCGAACTTCCATCTTCAAAATGGATGGTCCTTCATTATTATTCCGAAGATCATATTGTTCTTCTCTTGTACCGTCATAAAGGTCTTTCACATAATCTGACCATGCATGTAAAATCTGATCTTTTTTCTATTATGATTTTGCCATCTTTGGTTTTTAGGCAACCTTGTTGATTTGTGTGTTCTTTTGTTAGGGATGTCATTAATTCTTTTGTGCATTAATTTGGTATCCTGTGTTGGTTTTCAGTTTCTTTGCAATTTCTCAAACCATATCTACTGTTGTGAACTATATTTTCATAAAACTGGAGCACTTATAGATCAGTGTTCTCTTTCTAATGTTCGCGATCCTGCTAATTTCTGGGAGTAAACTTAATATCACTATCGGTAGTAGTCATTAGAAAACTGCTGCATCTTAACGAATTATAACATATAATTCAACCAAATATCAGCTCACGGAATACCACAGAAATTACTTGTGGAGATTTTAGAACAACATAGGTCATGTAGTATCTCGATCTCTTCTTTCGGAGTTTAATACATTTAGAGTGTATTTATGATCCACTTCATGTAACCACAATTGATAATGGTTTTATTAACGTACGTTAAATTATTTCATGGCACAAATATATGTGTCAGCCAAAACAAAATGAAATATATCCATGTTAAGTGTTATATTTACGATTATTAAATGGATACTAGACTCGATATATTAAAATTTAATAAGCCTTTCTAATGCTTACACATTATCTTTCAAGCGAAATAACTTACTTTCGAATATAAATCAAATTGTAACCGATATTCAGCATACTCTTCTCAGCTTAAAAATTGTCACATTGCGAGACATTAATAAGTATATGTGTCAATATATATCACTAATAGAACTGGCTGAAAAAGAGTACACGACCATAAACATGTTTCTTTCTCTCAGTTGCTGCTTAATATCCACTTTGTACCCAGAGTATTCTTTGCGTTTTCCTCAGAAACCACATCTCCATAGCCATCATATGGTTTTCAGCCTGTTTGCTCATTGTCCACGCCTCACATTCATACAAAAGCAGAGGTTCTATCTCATCTCATCTCATCGTGATCCTCTTGTACCTTGCGGTGTCGAGGTGAAGTATAAACTTCGTGAGAGTGCCCGGTTATGGGCTTCGTATATCGACATTCCCATGGATTCTGTTATTCCCTCCGTCCAACGTTTACGTGGTCGGCCTCTTCCTCTGTTTCCATCTGGTCTGTACATCATTGCTTGTTGTGGCATGCTGTTGGCTGGTAGCCTACATGCATGGCCAAACCATTTGACTTGCTGCTTTCTAATAAAATCTAGAGCAGCTTTAACCCCCACTTTAGTCCTGATTTCTTCATTTCTGATCTTATCTCTTCTTGATACGTTGAGTATTCTTCTCAGGAACCTCATTTCTGTTGTTGTGATTTTTCTTTTCTCTTTTTCTGTCATTGTCCAGGTTTGGCATAGGTAGCACAGAGTTGGTAGGAAGATTGTGTTGTAAAGTGCTTTCTTAGTAGTTATTAATACATTTTTGTTCTTTAGTATTGGTGCCATTTGTCCAATGAGTTGATTTGCCTTATTGCACCTATTTTCGATCTCGTCTTCTGATCTGCCATTTGATGATATTATACTTCCTAAGTACTTGAAGCTCTTTACTTGTTTCAAGGGATGTTCGTTTAGGTGAATTGTTGCTGTTTGTTCTTCTTTAGTTATAGTCATTACCTCTGTTTTGCTTGTGCTAATTTTCATGTTATGTTCCCTACACATTTCGTTTAGACTATTCATGTGGTCTTGTAATTCAGCTTCTGATTTTGCTATTAGTGCTTGGTCGTCCGCAAACAGGAGTTCTCTAATGGTTAGATTTGCAGATGGTTCTTCTTCTGTGTTCTCATCATGCGGTATTCTTGCTGTCTCTGCTTGGCTGGTTTCTTTACATATGTTGTCTATATATGTTATGAACAAGAGAGGGGACAGGACACAACCTTGTCGTACTCCAGATCTTATGGTGAAGGGTTCTGAGTGTCCTCCAGTTGCTCTCACTATGCATTCACTGTTGTTGTATAAACTTCTACATAGGTTTGTTAGATGTGTACTCACTCCATATTGTTTAAGGATTTCCCACAGCTTGTTTCTATCTACCCTATCAAATGCCTTTTCTTGGTCGACAAAGGCTAAGTAGAGTGTTTCATTGAATTCAATTGATTTTTCTATAAGTTGTCTAAGAGCAAAAATGGCGTCTGTGCATCCTTTGTTTTTCCTAAATCCAAGCTGCGTTTCGCTTAGCTGGGGTTCTAAAGTAGTTCGCAATCTTTTTTCAAGAATTTTGCAAAATATTTTCCCACTATGACTCAACAGTGAAATGCCTCTGTATTGTGTTCAATCTCTTTTGCTGCCTTTGTTTTTCCAAATTGGGATAATTATGGCGTTTCCCCAGTCTCGTGGTGTCTGTTATTCTACCCAAACATGGTTGAATAGTCTATGTAGCCAAGCTGTTCCTACTTCCCTTGCTGCTTTAATTAGTTCATTTGGTATTTCATCCTGTCCTGGTGATTTGTTCAATGAGGCTAATCTGATGGCTTCTATCGATAGCCGTTTGGGTCAGTCCGTTTATACTTCTTAGTTTTTCTACGAGCAGTATGAAGATCCCCTGCCGGCTTGCTAGGCCAGTCGCACGTTTAGGACACTAATCTGACCACAGGGAGTCCATCCCCTATGGCGAGCCATAGCCCCGTTAGCCCATGACCATGAGCAACTAAACACTCTTTTTCTCGTTGCAAATGGCATCTTTTTATTGGTCAGTATTTTTTACATCTTGCAAACGGTTACCTTCATTATGGCTATTCTTGTTCTAATCTCTTCAAGGAATCTCCTATCAGAAGTTATGATTTCCGAGATAATTGTACCGATTCAATTATTTAAGAATACTCTCATGAACTTGCATTGTACATGTGGTATTTCCATCTGTCTATATTTGCCTAAGTAGCTCCAGGGCGGGCAACCACTCAGTCAAAAGTCTTTATTTCTCCTAGCGGTGTTTATATCTGTGTGAATGTTGAGATCCCTTAACTTTGTCATCATCTTCCAGCCGAGCAACCACTTTATCAGATACAGATAAAATAAAATGTCCATATTTACCACCCTGATCAGACAGAGAAAACTGGGGACAAATGTCTCTTTTATGCTAATTTAGGAAACAATATTTCCCATTGTTCGCTGACATCGTGAAATAAAATGTCCATATCGGACAATGAATCAAATCTGTTCTTTACCTCAAAGTTGAATGAATCTTTTATCTCCTCTCTCTTCACTGTCGCAGTGCACGTAGATCAAATTGTGTGTTTTTTGGTGTATATTTGGCCTTCTTTAAGTCATATTGCTTAAGATTAGTCTATGGTCGTTGTTGCAGTCTGCGCTGTTTATAGTTTTTGAGTGATGTAAGGCATTTCGAAATTTGTGTTGATGAAAATGTGATCAATCTGATTTTTCATTTGATGGTAAGCTTGGGCGATGTTGATACCAGATCTTTCCAATAATTATCTTGTGCTCATTTGCCCACAGTACACATCTGCATCCTCATTCGTTCTGATTGTCTAGTCCATACATGACCACTATGCATCCGTCCTGTTGAGTTACAACTTTAACATTAAAATCGCCCATGATGTTACTCAGTTCCGAATGCTTGCATTTCTTGAAGGCAATCTCCAAATCACAATAAAATGCCTTGATACTGTCATCGCTGCTCACATTTGTTAGTGCATAAACGTATATGGTGTTGATTTCGAAAGGTCTTCCAATCAACGTTAGTAGTAATATTCTATCTGACACAGTTCCTTATCCTTTAATTTATTTTGATATCGCTGTATTCATTATAATGCTACCACTCGATGTGTTTTCATTCCACCAGAATGGGTTATGCTGAATGCCTCCTATGTTATAATGTCTACTCCTTTCCATCCGGTCTCACATATACCTAACATGCTAATATTCAATATTCTCATTTCGTTCATACCGTTACCAAATTGTCCATCCCCACTCATAGTTCTAACAAGTCAAGATCCCACTTTCAGTAATGATAATGTTTCATAGGTACACATGTAGACATCTGCAAAATTAGAAGTCATAGCTTCAAGGGACATAAATATACAAAACGCTTTTCAGAAACAAGGGAGACAAGCTCATTAATGTTTTGGAGTATAAATGGCGGCTGTTTAATGCAAATTGTTAGATTGAATAATGTATAACAATATTTCTAATGATACATATTGCAATTGTATCAGAATCTACCACAACAAGTTTAAGTAATTGCCATATGTTAGATTCTAGTATGTAATCTCACATAGTAGATAATATCTAAAACGAAGTTCAGTCACTACAGCTACGATATATATATATTGTGCATTAATCGTTCCATAACATTTCACTATGTCTGAAGTCTTATATTTTTGGCAGGCACATATGTATGTGCCTGATAATAATATCAGATATGGTAGACGATATTTTTATGGCCAGAAGAAACATATGATATCGTTGGTCGTCTTTGATACACAAGCATATACAAGTTTGGAGTCTCCGCGGCGAAGTGGTCAAGCCGTCTGACTCGGGCTCCGATGGCTGTGTGTTCGAATCTGGGCTGCGTCCTTCGGTTCACGAGTGCAATTTTTCGGAGACTCCTGAGGGTCGTCGCTGGAGCTAAGGCGTTCGTGCTTTGTGATTTAACCACCATTTTCAAGTTCTGTAATTTAACATGTATCTATAAGTTATGTGTTTTGTCTACAATCTTTAATTTCTGGGTTTTTATCAGTAACTTCATGTTCTGGGTTAAATACTCTGGGTATACTCGTATTCTACATTGGAACTGCGGCAGTGTAAAACGACGATGCCCTATTCTCGAAAACCTGGTTTACAGGAATTACATTGTAGCACTCCAGGTGACGAAACTGGGTGATCAGCTACTTCAAATGGTCGGCTTTAAATATTTCTACAATAGGCGACATCTGGGAATGGCGATTCTCATTCGCGACAGTTTGGTGGCCTCAGAGCTAGACATGTCCAGTTTGGACAATGACGACATACAAATACAGGCGGTTAGAGTTCAATCCGGTATACAATTCGTGGTGTGTTAATGTGTATGTCCGTAACGCGAATGTGAATTCCCAGAAATGGCAGTGCTTGAGTGACATATTAGGTCACGAATAAAAATCTCAAAAATTACTTATTAGTTCACCCAACATTATCTTGTTCTGTCTCTGCCACTGATGGCATTCCTCCACGATACCTGTTAGTTCACCCAACATTATCTTCTTCTGTCTCTGCCACTGATGGCATTCCTCCACGATACCTTCTTAGTTCACCCATCATTTCACTTGTTCTGTCTCGGCCACTGATGGCATTCCTCCACGATACCCTCTTAGTTCACCTAACATTCTCTTCTTCTGTCTTTGCCGCTGATGGCATTCCTCCACGATACCTTCTTAGTTCACCCAACATTCTCTTCTTCTGTCTCTGCCACTGATGGCATTCCTCCACGATACCTTCTTAGTTCACCCATCATTTCACTTGTTCTGTCTCTGCCACTGATGGCATTCCTACACGATACCTTCTTAGTTCACCCAATCATTCATCTTGTTCTGTCTCTGCCACTGATGGCATTCCTCCACGATACCTTCTTAGTTCCACCCAACATTCTCTTGTTCTGTCTCTGCCACTGATGGCATTCCTCCACGATACCTTCTTAGTTCACCCAACATTCTCTTGTTCTGTCTCTGCCACTGATGGCATTCCTCCACGATACCTTCTTAGTTCACCCAACATTCTCTTGTTCTGTCTCTGCCACTGATGGCATTCCTCCACGATACCTTCTTAGTTCACCCAACATTCTCTTGTTCTGTCTCTGCCACTGATGGCATTCCTCCACGATACCTTCTTAGTTCCACCCAACATTCTCTTCTTCTGTCTCTGCCACTGATGGCATTCCTCCACGATACCTTCTTAGTTCACCCATCATTTCACTTGTTCTGTCTCTGCCACTGATGGCATTCCTCCACGATACCTTCTTATTTCACCCAACATTATCTTCTTTTGTCTCTGCCACTGAAGGCATTCCTCCACGATACCTTCTTAGTTCACCCAACATCATTTCACTTGTTCTGTCTCTCCCACTGATGATATTCCTCCACGATGCTTTATTAGTTCACACATCATTCTCCTGTTCTGTCTTTGCATCCTCTACGCTTGATTATTTAAGTGGTTACGATATTCTCCATTACCTGTCTTCTCATTGCCTGACAAAAGAACGATATATGCCTCTTGTGTATAATTGCGTATAATGGTCTAGCTTCATGCGGCTATTTAATTGATTGGTTGTCAGTAGTTCTGGCAGTTCAGGGTATCGGTAACATTCGTCTAGGAAGCCACATTTCTGTTGCCTCAAATCTCTTCCTAATTTGTTGATTGGCATTCGGAGATCCACTATCGTAGTATATAAAAAGATGTGCCATTAGCTGGAACAACATTGAACAGCTATTTGTAAGATATGATTTAGGGCAACTGCAAACAAGTTGCAAAACCATCTGACAGGTAGAAGGTTGTGTGTCGCTATAAAATATATGCGCACATATATATATATATATATATATATATATATATATATATATATATATATATATATATATATATATATATATCACACGTGGGTATGCGGGATTACGAACCGCGTCCTTAAGACCTTCGCCATGGAAACGGCGCAAGTATTGTGCTGAATTAGAATCCGGCCCGTGCTCGTCATTTTGTCAGTTATCCGGCCCGCCGTGAAAAACGTTTGGTGACCCCTGTCTTAGGAGGATGGATCTTTTTTGGTGAATTACAGACGGGTAGGAGATCTCAGGGTCGGCCTCTACTACAATACAAAGATGTGTGTAAGCGAGACATGTTTGATACAGGCATTGATAATGCGCATTTGGGAGCAAGTCGCGGCTGAACGTGTTGCATGGAGGGCAAACATCAGAAATGGAATAAAGACAAAGGAGAAAATTATTGCAGATAAGTCACACACCGAGCGTTTGAGACGTAAGATGGTGCATGACTGTGGAAATGACCACGTGTTCACATGCACCCACTGTGATCGAACATTTACAGCGCGAATTGGCCTTATTGTCAGGGTCTTATATGTAAGTAATAGTGTAAGTGCCGGTATGTAAGAGAGAGTCAGTGTAAGCATAGTGGAGGTCAAGGGCAGTAGGAGACATCACGGCTTGGCTAACGGACGGTCAGACAAGAAGTCCGTGGATAGACCCACGTGATGTGGGAAGGTCAAGGAGAACGGGGGCAGTGTGTGTGAGACAGCGAATAGAGACGGACTTGTGGAGATCTAGAGAGCGATAGAACGATAGAACGATAGTGTTTGTGACGGATAGATGGAGATGAACGTTGTGTATTGAGATTCGAGGAATGTACTAACTGTGATATGTGCAGGATGATGTTAGGCTGTGATTGCGAATGGTCATACGGGCGACAGTGTAGATATCGCCCATGTGAGCGAGCGTTTTGGCTGCTTGTGTTGAATGATTGTTTGAGCGTGAAGTGCGACCATGTTGTCAGCCTGTAGTATATTGTAATAAAGGTTGTTCAGGAGATAGCTCCTGCGAGTTTCCGATTGCATTCATGTGTTATTAGTATATGTGTCGTAGATGTTGTAATTTGCCTGTCCAAGTCCAGTGAGCTAGAAGGCGACAATAGTTAGGACTCTGACAGGTATAATGGTGTCAGAAGTACACATGAACCACATTTCCATGTAAATTGCATAAAAGAACGCTACTTTTGTAAAGAAGAAGATCAATTGCAGAATTTTGTAAAAAGTTGTAAATCGGAGTTTTGTTAACAGAATCAGAACGAAAATAACATCATTTCTTTTCACAGCAGATTTCAATTCTACAAGCGACCGACGTAACCAGAATAGATCAACGGTAACCAGCACGAGAATCACGTTCCTGTACATCAAGCGTTCGAGTAAACAGCAGATATAGATAAGTTGATTAATTTTGATTGCTAAGTACCCAAATCTGCATTCTTTGATTTGCTTGTATAAATACCATCATTAGTAGATTTGAATATTAAATAACAGAAAATGTCAGAGGATGAAGTTCAATCACATTTCTGGGGCACAAAACAGTACAGACAATTGCAGAGCTATTTCGAAGCGATAAAACCACAAGTCAAAGAAAACTTGAAGATCGCTGAAAAGTGTAATAAGAAAAATAACATAATCCAAGATTGGACACAGGAATTTGAAAAGAAAATGCAAGACTACGAAATTCCAAAACACCATTGGTATTTTGGTATAGGGGATTCGTCCCATTAAGTTGTAACAAACGACAAAAGATCATACCAGATTGGTCAAGGACAGATTATGAATATTATAAAACAAACATATTAAAACACTATGTAAACTGCTTCGAGACTCTAAAAATAGAGGTACAAAATTTGAAACCAGCCACAGACAAATCATTCACCCAGTATATAAGGGAATTAGAAGAATCTTTCAGAAAACTAACATTTGAAATTAAACATACAGACAACAATCAAGGAGTAATAAATTTCTTGTTAGTGGAAAAATTAAAAGCAACACTCCCAGCCGAATGCGGAAAATATTTAGAAGAACACAACACAGAACCTATCAAAAACTTACTAGAAAAATGCCGCGAATATTACAACCAAAGTTTAAACCTGGTTAAGAACACTCAACAGAAGAGTACTGTGAAAGCAACGGCATCTGCAACCACAGATTGTCAAAACAAATCATAGAAAACAAAACCAGCACTGTGCAAACATTGTAGCACTCCACATGCAGAAAATGGAATATACGATAAAAATCCCACTTATCAAGAATACCTAAATACTATTATAGCACACAAACTGGGGAAGGTAAACCAAAGGAAATATAGTACAAAATGTCATTTTTGCCTTGCGTATGGCCACATACGTTTTGAATGTGAAGGAGTAAAAAGAATACAGAAAGCAAAAGCAAATGCAGCCATAAACATTACAACAGACATTTCAGCAAAGAACTTAGAAAAAGTAAACATCACAGAGACGAAAACAAGACCAAACACTGCAAATTCAGAACAAACTGAGTTTTACCCAACAGATTTTGTACCATATTTCAATAATGTTGTTAATATCACTCAGACTCATTCCTTATTTAAAGAGGGCAATACTCAATAAGAAAGTGAGGAAGTGAACAAAACCTCAAGACTGTCGTTAGGAAAACTAACGTTCCATGAGGGATACATCAATGACACAGTATGCACATGTGTACGCGACACAGGGTCCTGTCTTATCGGTCTTCGGAAGACCCTAGCTGATCCTAAAGACTACCTACATGAGTACATCTATTGCAGAACTGTTTCAGGGACAATAGAGAAATATCCTATAGCATGGGCAAATATAAAATCACCTTTCCTATCAGGCAGAGTAACTTGTGCTTTATTAGACAATCCATGCTGTGATTTATTAATTGGAAATGTATTAAATGTGACAGACTACACAGAGTCCAAAACTCACACAGGAGAGAAAGTTAACACCACAACAAGCACTGCTTTAACTACACCACTCATCATACAACAACATGATGAACAGACCAAAGTACCACACCATACCAACTTGATTACCATCTCACAACAAGAAAAAACAGAAACTGGTGTGTATCATCACAGGAAAAAAGGTGCAGAAAACAAGCATTTCACAAGGGCGAGGAAAGATCACAAATCATCATGGTACATACTATACCTCATGTACTCCCTGTTAACTACACACATGCCCAAGTGCACACAGTGGATGGTTATACTCGCACTACTCATTGTAATACAAAACAACTGACTTCACAAACAATTTTATTCACACATCATCATGACGCAACACAGATGATATTACTCATGACAAACCAGCTAACTTTGTTACTTGCATCATTACTGGTGAACCAAAGTTTGTTGTTACCACTGCTAAACACTATGTCAAATCAACTCAGACACATACTTATGCTGAACAACGTAAATCATCAGTCGGTGGAATTACTGACAAAAATCAGCAACAAATTATCCTACATATTTTGGAAAACATACACAAATTGCAGAAAAGCATACAAACATGCACGATTACATTTCAAAACTATACATGGTGTATTATTATTATTTGAACTATTGAATGCATACACACATGTACGAGTGCAGGTTTGGAGATAGCACTCAAAATGATCTCAACATGAAATTTGAAAATCCCCACCCTTCGGAAAATTAATTTTAACCGTGACCCACTTTATATCTGTAGATCGAGTAACTCCAGAGTTGCCTTGTCTGCTGTACGACTCCAGCGCTATGATACTAGCACACTCCATTGTATAGACCAACATAAAAGTTCCTTCAACGTGAAAAGTGTCAGCGACAGAACAGTAAGACTCAACATGTGATTTCAGGTATCAAACAGTAAGATATACCCATATTGACTTTGTTTCAAACGAGTATCTACAGAATCCACCTTTTGAAATCGACTAGCAACGATAGGAACTTCACAAGTACAGACACTCATTTCCAGTGAACAGTTTAATGAACCAGATGCCAACCTACAAACTATGGCAAAGACAGTCACAGACAGACGCACCATGGCCACACTCATAATTAAGGCCACCGAACTTAAAACATTAATTCGTATTTTATATGTGTGAATTCCAACAATTTTACAGAATGGACTTACAAATTGTCCAAACTTGGTGAAAAGTCTTAATCACTATACAGAAGGAAAGATAATATCATGATATACAGAAGACGTCAATAATGGGTTCAGAAAGAAGAAATGCCAAACATTCCAGCACCGCAATGAACATTGAACACTGATAATTTAATTCCGTGTGCATAACTTTCACAGGACAAGAACAGTATCCTATACGTGCATAAAGGCAGCGACGATGAATATTTTATTGTAAATGCATTAACTGCATGACATCCAATGTCTAATTTTATTATTATAGTAGTTAGTATTGTTAAAATGTGATATGTACATATAAACGTAAGTACAGTGTGAAAGGTATAAGTGGTAATGCTGAGAATCAACGCCTGGCAATCCCAATACGCGAGTGTTACCAAACTTGCCTTCGCGTATGGTGGATAGCCCGACGAATGACGCTTAGCAATAGTGGTACAGAATTAACATCATAATATGGTAACAACAAGGAACATACCAACAGGGTGATGCCAACCAAAGAGATTAATAAGAACTCTCCATAACAGTAAACGAGGTGTGCCCAAAAAGGGAAACAACTCATGGTCCGACATAAGATGAGGTAAGGGGGACTATGACATACATGAAGTTTATTCGAACCATGACCACAACGGTGACATAGCGTGCTCATAAGGAATCGAATAAGGTGCATTAACTAGAGACGAGGGGGACCACGTCTGAATAGAGAGAAAATCTAAGAATGCTGTAAGAAGAAGTTGTAGCCTTATTCTAGGCGTAAATCAATGGAGAATCCTTAAACCAGCATAGACACAAGAACTATGAGATGATAATGCACAGTAAATCTATTGGGTAAAATGAACAGAATGTAATGTCACGGAGTGGGGATTGAATAATATAACGAGGTATGACAAGTAAACCCAACCAGAACATTTGTCAGACCACGACAAAACCTTGAGAGAAACCTCAATACTGCAAAAGAGAGAGGAATAGTAATTTAATCTCGGAAAAAAAGATCAGAGAAAAAAGGGACGCAAGCGTAGACTTAAGATCATATAATCCCCTGACAAGGTTAGAAAGATGTACCAAGAGTAACAACAACAGAATGTGTCACATTTCCACGAGAAAGTGTCACATTGTTTGTGCGGGGGGGGGGGGGAGAGTGTCAGGGTCTTAAATGTAAGTAATAGTGTAAGTGCCGGTATGTAAGAGAGAGTCAGTGTAAGCATAGTGGAGGTCAAGGGCAGTAGGAGACATCACGGCTTGGCTAACGGACGGTCAGGCAAGAAGTCCGTGGATAGACCCACGTGATGTGGGAAGGTCAAGGAGAACGGGGGCAGTGTGTGTGAGACAGCGAATAGAGACGGACTTGTGGAGATCTAGAGAGCGATAGAACGATAGAACGATAGTGTTTGTGACGGATAGATGGAGATGAACGTTGTGTATTGAGATTCGAGGAATGTACTAACTGTGATATGTGCAGGATGATGTTAGGCTGTGATTGCGAATGGTCATACTGGCGACAGTGTAGATATCGCCCATGTGAGCGAGCGTTTTGGCTGCTTGTGTTGAACGATTGTTTGAGCGTGAAGTGCGACCATGTTGTCAGCCTGTAGTATATTGTAATAAAGGTTGTTCAGGAGATAGCTCCTGCGAGTTTCCGATTGCATTCATGTGTTATTAGTATATGTGTCGTAGATGTTGTAATTTGCCTGTCCAAGTCCAATGAGCTAGAAGGAGACAATAGTTAGGACTCTGACACTTATCAGTCACATTCACTACCCCATAGGTAAAAGTTATTATGCCTTTTTAAAGCACAACCTATCGTGTGTCAAGACGGCAGGGTACCAATGATTAACTAAATACACAAATGCCTCTATCTCAACAACTATTGCTGCTACAGACACGTAAATATGATTTTTGCATTTAGCAGGCTTAATTTATGCGGAATCAGGTGTAACATGTTTGGCACCAAAACAATATGTGTTAAGGGTTGTGTAATTCATCATCCGCCGTTTAGATGGTTTTGCAACTTGCAGGCAGTTGTTCTAATTTAAATAAATTTGCTATACAATTCAAGCTAATTGCACTGCTCTATATATCACTGGCACCTTGCCGTCTTGACCGATTATAGTTCGCAAAACGGAGTTATACCCTTCCTAACTCAAAGCATGGGTTGAATTTAGTGACCATGTTTGTGTTGCCCATGCAGCGTGACCCCTTTGTTTCGACCTGCCTAGATTACTCCAGAGGAAAGGTAACACCAATACTTCAAGGACAAGACAAGCAGCAGAAGCGACATACTCTAACTATCCGCCTGTTCGGACCTTCAATACTAGACCAGTTGCCGACCAAGGTTTAGGACTTGGTCTGCCCTGCCATGACATGTAGTCTTTTGGTTGCATTTCCTTGCACTAGGGTCAGGCTTGTACCCTTCCACTTGCACTCTTCTATCGGAAGCCGTTGGCACAATATAGTGTGCCGGGTTTGGTGAGCGCTGCCTACCATTCGGCGTTAACAGAAAGAAGGTAGTACCAACAGAAAGAAGGTAGTACCGTCTTCTGCAATACGGTAGCTCAGCCAAATCTGATTAAGACCTTACTTAAAACGGTACATAATATTACAGTAAATATTCGAATGTCAACAAACAAATTAGGAAGAGCTTTCAGGCAGCAGTAATGTGTTTTCCTAGACGAATGTTGCGGATACCCAGGACTGCCACAGCAACTGATATCAAGTCCATGGAAGAGGCTCATGAAGCTTAGACCATTAACGCAATTATACACAGCATATGCCGTTCTATGGTCAGACAATGAGAAGTCAGATACCGGAGAACATCGTAACCACTGGAGTAATCAGCCTTAGAGAAGGCAGAGGCAGAACATGGGACATTATTTTAAGTGGACTAAGAAAGTTTCGGGGTAGAATGCCATCCGTGGCAAAGACAGAGCAAGAGAAATAATGTTGAGTGGACTAAGAAGGTTTCGTGGAGGAATACTTTAGTGGCAGAGACAGAACAAATTAATAATCTTTGGTGGACTAAGACGGTATCGTGGAAGAATGTCATCAGTGCAGCTGATTCAGAGCACCAAGCTGGGAGATCTAGGGATATGATAGTCTGCGTCAGTTGGCAAGGCACATGATCACGACGATTTTGATTGTTGGTTTGACACCTCGGCCAGGGAGACCAGCTACTCAACATTATGTGACCTTAATCTTCAATCAGCCAGGAGTGAGTGCACACAAACGTGAACATGGCCGGTGTTGGAGATACAAGACTGTAATCTCTCTCTCTCTCTTTCTCTCTCTCTCTCTCTCTCTCTCTCTCTCTCTCTCTCTCTCTCTCCCTCTCTCTCTCTCTCTCTCTCTCTCTCTCTCTCTCTCTCTCTCTCTCTCTCTCTCTCACACACACACACACACACACACACATGTTTGACACTATTATATTTTCTAATAAATGGAATATTGTTTACGCAATGAGACAATAGCTCTAATATTTAAAATGAGAGTTTGAGGTGGTGTATGCATGGATGGTACATAACATATGTTTGTAGGCAGCGTGTGTGGACAGTAGCCACCAGTGTCTGTTATCCACAGAAGCAATACCCACGGAAATGTATACTTCAGGATTCCCGAATTACGCAACAGCGGGGTCGTCGTTCACATCAATGACGTTAGATATGCGGATGATTCAGTATTGATTGCAGACAATGAGCAGGATTTGCAACATTTATTAGATACGGTTGTTGCACACAGTGAATAATTAGGGTTATACTAAACTTGAAAGAAAACATAGATTATAGGAAGCACAGTAAATGCGACAATGCATATACAAGTAAATGGAAATATTCCTAAAAAAGTGAATCGGTACAATTATCTTATATCTCGGAATACAGCTGTTCCATGACGTTGGTGATCGTATGGGAAGGCGAAACATGAAGCCCACGTTTATAGGGATGGCATTTTATCATGATGACGATCTTGGGACCCCATGACACTGACCACCACCCATGCAGCATATTGGTGGAAGAAGGCAGATGCAGAAAATACAAGCACACAGTGCTGACTTGAAATAATGTGCAGTGATTTACACTAGTCACCTCTGGTATTATGTGTGCTACCCACCATTGTCATTGCATTATAAATATTACAGATCGTTACGGTCATTGTAATGTTTCATAGTTAACAAATTACAAATGTATATAATGAGAAATCATTGTATCAAGGGACATCAAGTGATGCATGCTGGATGAATACATCCTGTTGTCCACTTCAGTGTGATGCCATACCGGACCTGAGGTTTGAGTGAGTATCCATTGTCCCATGTCTGGCTTATTGGTGTGTAGACTGGTGGTTCCTCGCCGTGCAGGCAGATACACTGCTATTTTGTTAGTTTTATGTCAAGCAATAACAGAAAATAAATCCTTCTCCGTGTCGATGGCGTTGCGAACGCGATTAGTAATGCCGCTTACCCGCGTTCGGACACAGCGGTGACAGATTTGTCTCGCTGGTTTTAACATGTTGGTAAAGGAACCGATTGTTCAGAAAGCAATGGCAAAATACAGAACGTAAAGCTTGCCAAGACATCAAGAACGGCAGTAAAATGCGCAAGGTAAAGGATATGCAACTTTAAAATAAAATAAAATAAAAATAAAATAAAACAGACACATACATATTTAGACGCAAAATGTCAACGGTTACTTGCCAGCTACACACATATTATGAAGACTTTGGAAATAGGCTACCAGACAACACCGCGTAAAATGCGTATCGAGAAATGTTTGGTAAGTGAAGTCGACCAGCGGGAAACATATATCTACATCAACACAAGAGAATTGATCGACTGATCGAGTGGTAAGTGAAGTCGACCTTCAGGAAACTGATATCTACATCAACACAGGAGAGCGAATCCATCAATGTGGGTCTAGAGCCACACACACAACTCGCCTGATGACGTGTACAAGGCTGCCTTACGTGATCTGACTGACGTACACCAAGAGTTAGGGACGTGGACAACAATCCCATCGATGTCCTTCTTTAATGGGGCGGTGGAGTTGACACAGTGGCTGTCTCGTGACGCTGTAGTCAGATATGCTTGGTCATAGAAATGTCCGTGCCACCAGTTGTATATCAAGACACCAATACAGCTAGTCGTCGACTTACGACCTATGTAATTTACGACCATTCGACTTTACGACCACAATCACCAGCCATATTAATAACTCGAGTCTAGTGCTCCCACATTGACGTGGATAGGCCTTAGGTTCATACCAGAGTGCAATCAGCTATTGACACAGCTGCGTTTACGTACACCCGATAACGTTCGAGTGTTGCAGTCCATGTCATGTCTTAGTGGAATTGAATGTCTACAGCCAATGAAGCCCTGTATATTGAATCTTGCTAAAATGTTTGTAGAAGATGCAGCTACTCTCACCTGCATCGATTTCCAGTGGAGAAAACTTCATCATATGCAGTGGACACAGACCTCTGACACACTTGGACTGTCGGCAGAAATAGCCTCATACATCGATGCCACCGGCGAAAATACTTTCCAAGATCTTACAGATTTAGCTTTAACTGTGCTCATTTTACCTCATTCCAATGCGGACGTGGAGCGTATTGTCAGTTAGATGGGAGTTATA
Organism: Cepaea nemoralis; assembly: GCA_014155875.1. Lineage (NCBI taxonomy): Eukaryota > Metazoa > Mollusca > Gastropoda > Stylommatophora > Helicidae > Cepaea > Cepaea nemoralis. Next base: position 77,008 of record JACEFZ010020612.1, on the reverse strand, counting down.
AAATCAAAATTGCGGAACAGACTGAGCATCAAGAGTTTGACAGCTGTTTTGACTACTAGATATGGAATGAAAAGATATGGCAAATGCTGTCATGATTATAAACTACCTAAGGATATTCTAGAAAAATTGGATCACATGAGGCATATACATGTTTCTTTCAATCACCCTCCTCATCCTCATCATCGCAGGAGCGAACACAGCAGGAAATAGCTACAGAAACTGAAGAGGAGTTGTCTGACTGGGATTTGGCAGATCTGGAATAAACTTCATTCTAATATTCAGTGATAATAATAAATTATAATGTACTATTTTATAACATTTTAAATGAATACCACCAGTGCTTTTTTAGTGATTTCCCAGAAAATAGTATTGCAATTTGGTGCTTTTTTTGGCTCGAAAGTAGTTCTGATTTGGATTTGGCGGGTCTGGAATAAACTTCATTGTAATATGAAGTAATAATAATAAATATTTCTGTGCTATCTTGTTACATTTGTAATAAAAACAGTTGATGCTTTTTTTTTTGGTGCTTCCTAAACATTTTTGTGCTTTTTAGTACTTTTTTTGGTCGATTTTTGTGCTTTTTCATCAAAGGGAGATGACAACACTGCTGCGATACAACATATCTAACTGTTGTGTCACGCCAAGTGGTGGAGATTGCTGTAGATTATTTGCCGTATACTGTCTACCAATGACGGTCACTGGGTGACGTATCTAGCCTGCACATGACACATGTTCATTACACTCAATTGTTACAAATTATTATTTAGGGAAATTCTGCCTATTGTGGCCCACCAAGGACTGTCGGGCAGTGTTAGTGATTTGGTGACAGCTTCTGCACCCTACCAGATCAATTGAAGAAATACCCATACTGTGATCTCAGCCGCCACTAGTTACAATTGTCTATCAAAGACGAACATCGATGTCATCTGCGTCTTCGCGCCATTAAAATTCTCTACGACCGTATTTGATATGATTATCAGGCACATGCACATGTGCCAGCTAAAAAGAATATAAGATATGGCTTTAATCTTGAAATGTATATTAGTGGATATTTCACGATATATATTATCTTGTAGGTAGACTGCACTGCATTTGATAGATTATCTACCATACGATGACACATTCTAGATATCTAAGATATAGCAATCATGTAAATTTTTCTTGTAGCTATTGATCACAAGTGTCATTTGTTTACTTTTAAATTATGCCTTGAGGTCTTCAAACTAACTAATTGCAATTTACAGACTTTATTCATACTCCTCAAAAAATAATGTTCTTGTCTCCCTTGTTGCTCAAAAAACATTATTTCAATTAATGACCCTTTATAATATGATTTTCTGTGATACATTATTTCTTCTCATAACGTGCGGAAAACGCTTGATTGGGGAAATTGGCGACGTCTAATTTCTCGTATCAGGTTTTCCTGTTTTATTTTTTGTTCTTGTAGGAGTTGCTCGTTGATTTTCCTGACTTGTCATGGTATTCTTTACATTTTCTTCAGAAGCCATAGTTTTACTACCATTAGATGTTTTTCAGCTGTTATACTCAATGGAAGAATTATAAACAATCTTAGATATACTGACGATACCGTGTTATTAGCAGAAAGTGAGCAAGAGTTGCAAGACCTAGTGGAAGAAGTAAACAGGCACAGTGCAGAATGTGGCTTAGATATTAACATCCAAAAAACAAAATTTATGATAATTAGCAGTGAAAAAGAAAGGTCATCAATGAACATCACAGTAAATGGGCAGATACTAGAACAAGTAACAAGTTTCTCTTATCTTGGACATATAATAACAGATGATGGCAGAAATGAAATGGAAATCAAAGAGAGAATAGGATTGGCCAAAAATGCTTTCAACGGCATGAAATCAGTATTAACATCTAGAGAGATTAATAACGCATTAAAATGAGAATTGTCAAATGCTACATATATTCAACGCTACTGTATGGCGGGGAAGCCTGGACATTCAACAAGAAACTAGAAAGTCGCATAGAGGCCCAGGAGATGTGGATATACAGACGAATAGGTCGTATTTCATGGAAACAAAAACAATCAAATGCAGAGGTCCTAGAAAAACTGGGAATGAAGAGAGCGTTGATGAAATAAATAAAGAGGAGACAAGTGAAATATTTCGGCCACGTTAAAAGACATGATACTCTTATAAAAACCATACTGGTAGGCAAGGTTGAGGGCAAGCTAGCAAGAGGTAGACAACGATATAAATGGGAGGGTAACATCAAGAGATGGACGAGCATCAACCTGATAGAATGTGCAGTCAAGGCGAGAGACAGACAGTGTTGGCGATAAATTGCAGCCAAACTTCATTGCGTAGACGGCACATGATTTATTGATTGATTTAAGTGATTAATGTGGACTAATTTAATGTAATATTGTTAACGTTAATCTCTGTCTCTTGTCTGTTTCTTTTCATGGCGTTGCTGTCAGAAACGTTGGGTTCATTACATGTTTATGAATTCAGTTAGAATGAAAATAGTAATCACCACAAATACACACTAATCTATGTGTATTTAACATAGGTGGAAGCGCAGCTATTGTGGGAGATGTCCAGATGTCCTCACATGTCAGTGACCACTTCCTGTAAATGTTTTATGTTAGCTGTAACATATTCAAATAATTTTATTGCAAATATGTGTATACTTGTGCTGCTATATGTATAGACATAGTGTGCATGGTGTTCTGTGCAGGATTCTACACAACATACACACCAATATGTGTTCGTGGCTATGCCTACGTGCTAACTCGTCTTGCAAAGAGGCATACAACACGGATATTCGGCCGGTCTTTTATAACATTATTCTGCGATGGAAATTAAAGATGAAATTTAAGGGAGGCCTGGGGAAGGACCTTCGTGCGCTCAGGTTTGCGTGTATGTGTGAAAGAGCGTTGTGTTCGGATTACAGTGTTCTTCCTCTTGGTTGGGGAATGACTATAAAGTGGGTGTAAGGCGGGTTTTCGTTGTTAAATAGGTGGGCGTATGGCGGAGTGGCTGTATGGCGGGTTTTTCTTGTAAAGAGACGGAGTGGTGTCGTATGGTTACAGTGCACTTCCTCGAGGTGGTCGGTGTTAAGGATGTGGTCGGGCCCAAGGTGGCCGATTGGCAGAGTGGCTGTGAATTATTGGTCGGTGTTTTCTTGCTAAGGGATAGGGTAGTCGTCGTGGGATTTAACACTGCCGTATAGACATAACCCAAATGGCCGCCACGGTCGGGTAATAACACCAGGATAATGTAGGGAATGGCCCTTTTCGTGATCGGCGCATCGCGACTTGAAGTACAAGAGGGTTGCTTACTCTTTCCCTCTCCTCTATGTCCTTGTGGATGGGCCTTCTAGGGTCGACGTTATGGAGTATAACATCAAGGGACATGCAACTACTTTACTGGCATCGGCGCAGTGGAAGTTTATAGCTATCGTACTATATGCCTCTTCTTGTGTACTATTTTCGCATTCACTTCTTACTCTTTTTCTTTTTTCCAACCATCTGTCTCTCATTAACTGGCACTCTACCACTGTTTATGTGTCACCTTTACTTCGTTAGGACTCTCTGTGGTGCATATTTTAAGTACCCAGGCAGTCATAATATTGTCTCCAAGAAGTGGATTTTCACCAAGTTCCCTGCCAGAAGTATGAAAGCAGAAGTTCTGTTGATCCCTGATGGTGTGGGTGTACAGAACACGTTCAACAATGGAACAACTGAATCATGGAAGCAGCGTGTTTCAGCAGCATGAAACTGAAAAAAAACAACACATGTTGAGTATTCAACAACAACATTCTAACTAAATGTTTGAAACATTTAACAGTTCGGTTCAATAAAGTCAGTAATGTGTATTACTTCTATGTGTACTTAGTTTCGCATGTGTCTATATCTTCTCGGTTTCTTTTTTAACTGCGTTCGTGTGCATCTCATCTCACACAAAGCGATTTAACGCAGCATTGGGAAGAATAAAGCGGCAATTAGCTTTTTTCTTTGTATGTATTTTGACATGTGGATGTTTTAGAATAGGTGTTATTTGATAGTCGATATTGCTTGCTTACTGTATCATCGTTTCTACTTCTCTGTTTTGTAGTCCATACTCTGTGAATACACGGCCTAACTAACTGTACTCTCTAACCTGTTGTACTGATTTTACAGTTATATTTATGTTATTATTTAATGATGCCAAAAAGTATGATGAATTATGGCTTTTGGATGTTCTTCTTCACATCAAAATTGAATCAGCAATTGTCATGACAATTTAAATGGTACTGACCAGTCATTACGTCTAAACAGACTTAGAAATATTGCACAAGCAACAATGGATTACAACACTCAGCAATGAAATATATATCCTAAAACTCCCCACACTTCTGCACGGTATATCTAGCTATACTATGTTCGCTATCTTACATTGTTGTACTATGTCTCTATATTTACTGTCATATATTTTCGTACTATTACTCTATGTATAGTGTCTTATATTTTCGTACTATTACTCTATGTATAGTGTCTTATATTTTCGTACTATTACTCTATGTATAGTGTCTTATATTTTCGTACATTTTTCTCTATGAGTTTGTTTTTGTTTAAATTGTGCTTGGCATTGTGTTTACTTGTTCTTCCCATATCCATAAGTTGTGGAATTGCCTCTGCCATCCAATTCCACTACGCAGTCCCTTTTATGTCTAGTAACATTTGTATTGATATGTGTTGCATTGAATACTTTATCAGCAGCTATTATCTCTGTACATTACTTGATTGGCACCTTGCCGTCTTGACAGACGATAGTTTGTGCTTTAAAAAGGCTTAATAACTTTTATCTATGACGTTAGCGTATGTGACTGATAAGGCCAATTCGCGCTGTAAATGTTCGTTCACAGTGGGTGCATGTGAACACGTGGTCATTTCCACCATCATGCACCATCTTACGTCTCACACGCTCGGTGTGTGACTTATCTGCAATAATTGTCTCCTTTGTCATTATTCCATTTCTGATCTTTGCCCTCCATGCAACACGTTCAGCGGCGACTTGCTCACACTGTGCATTATCAATACCTGTATCAATCATGTCCCGCTTACACACATCTTTGTATCGTAGTAGAGGCCGATCTATACAAGTAAATGGGAATATTCTTCAACAAGTGAATCGGTTCAATTATCTTGGAACAGTCATAACATCTGATGGCAGATGCCGTGAAGAGATTAGAACAAGAATCGCCATTGCGAAAGTAGCCTTTAGTAAGATGAAAAACATTCTGCCCAATAAAATGATGTCAATTGAAACGAGAAAAAGAGTGTTGAGGGGATACATAGAGCCTGTTCTTTTGTATGGATGTGAAACTTGGACAATATGCAGTCAAGCTGAAAAACATCTGATGGCTGCAGAAATGTGGTTTCTGAGGAAAATGCAAAGAATACCATGGACAGATAGAAAAACCAATGACCAAGTACTACAAGAGACAAATGAAAATCGTAGATTGATTAGAGAAATTAGACGTAGACAGTCAAAATTTTTTGGACATGTTATGAGAAGAAATGGACTGGAGAACTTGGTGACAGCTGGCAAGATCGAGGGGAACAGACCAAGAGGAAGACCGAGAGGAAAATACCTGAGATCTCTTACCCATCTGTAACTCACCAAAAAAGATGTCCTTTGGTATTCTACTATCATCCATCCTTCTAAGGTGTCCTATCCATCTAAGTCTACGAAGACTGAGCATGGAATAAACCGTCACACAACCTGATCTTTCCAATACTTCAGTATTTGTGATTTTGTCTTGCCACTTAATACTAAGAATTCTTCGCAGACGCCGCATATGAAAGCTGTTTAAACGTTTCTCTTGGTGTGAGTAAGTTGTCCCGGTTTCACTGCCATAAAGAAGAGTGCTAAGGACACAGGCTTGATAGACAAGGACTTTTGTTTTGGCAGTAAGCTTCCTGTTCTCCCAGACTCATTTTCTTAACCTGTTCATTGTTGTTGCTGCCTTACCAATCCGGATGTTGATTTCCTGATCTAGGGATAATTTGCTATTTACTACTGAACCTAGATATGTAAAGTTGTCTACCATCTTTATTTCGGCGTCGTCAATAAAAATTGATGGTACCCCATGCGCATCTTGTGACATAATCTGTGTCTTCTTTTTGCTAATTGTTAAACCAAATTCAGAACGAGCTTTGGAGAATGCAGATAGTAGACATTGCAATTCTTCCTCAGAGTGGGTGTAACTGCAGCATCATCTGCAAAAAGCAGCTCTCTGATCAGTACCCTCCTAATTTTGGTCTTAGCCTTCAATCTCTGAGCATTGTAGAGGCCGCAATCTGAGCGTGAGTGAATATATATATACAACCATCCTGATCAAGAAAGGCATTGCTTCTGTACATTACTTATCTTCACAGTATCATTGTACTAGTGCGTGTTATTACAATAAAGCTGAATTCCGCACACAGGTGTTGGACAGACTCAAGTATTGCCACATATATATTGATTCTTCAAGTTTTCTTCAATTTCTTCAGTGGTATTGTTAGTTAAAGGTAAATACCTATATACCCTAGCTACATGGCATAATCGAGGCACAAATACAAAGCTGATCCATGATTCTGATGATGGTAAGAGATGGTGAAACATGAAGCCCTCGTTTATCGGCACGACATTTAATCATGATGATGATCTCGAGACACCATGACCCTGACCATCACCACTCCAGCATATTGGTGGAGAAAGGAAAGGCAGGTGCAGGAAAACAAGCACACACTATAGATTTGAAATAATGTGCAGTAAATTCCACTACTCACCGCTGGTATTCTATGTGCTACCCGCTATCCTTATTGAGTTATAAATATTGCAAATTGTTTCCATCATTGTAATGTTACGCAGATGTAAAACAAAAATGTGTGAATATTATTATATGAAATAATAGTTTAAACGGACATAAATATAAATCAACAAGGGAGACAAGAACACTAATTGTTTGGAGTATAATTGCAGGCAGTGTTATGCAGTTAGTTAGTTTCAAATACCTTATAGTATAATTTTTTTATGAAAAATGTCTACTTATGATCAACAGCTACAAAAATAAATTTATGTAATTGCCATATCTTAGATTCCCAGTATGTGAGCTCATATGGTAGATAATCTTTCACATGAAGTCTACCGTCTACCAACGGAATAATATATAGTGCAATATCCGTATCCATTTAACAGCCTGGATAGTAATAGTACTTTATTTTTGGCTGGCACATATTCGTGTGCCTGATAATGATATCAAATATATGTTCGTGGTGATTTTTAAGGGCACGGGAAAATGATATTGATTGATGTCCGTCTATGATACGGCAGTGGCTGATACTTGCCTGTATGATGCAATTATGTTTGAACCAAGCAATGTCTAGACGCCATGTCAAGTGTTTAGCTGCAATGACTCTTAGTCGCCAAGCATGTAATACATATTACCTCAGTTGTCTTTCTAATAAGAGAAGTTAGTGACAACACACATTCCTGGCTTACCCCTTACTTGGTTTGTTCATCACTATCCTATGTGTTATGTATATGTACGCTTGGAGAAAACGCCGCCTATATTGCCAACCATGTATGCAAGGTAGGCATGGAATAGTGAAAACTGCGCTTTTCTGATGCACACGGTTTTGAATATGGTGTAGGCCTGCAATTAGATTTTGAACTAGATAACAAATGTCCTATACAAACGACAGGTTCTTCTTCGTGGGGTTCTTGAAACTCTGAAGCACACATTAGTGCACCAGGGGCTATCATGCTAATGTACAATTTTAACGGATCTTTTCAACGCATACCCAAGTAAGGCAGCCAGAAATTGACCAATAAGGTTTCGTTTTTTTCTTCTTAAGAAAACAGCAGATGAAATAAAATGTAAACTTGAAATTCTACAAAACCCGTTGGAGGAAAGCGTTGACCAAACTTGGTTGAACATCAAGAATACAATTCAATCTACCGCAGAAGAATGTCTCGGGTGTTAACCACGCATAGAAAGAACAGATGGTTCCATCCGAAATGTGAAGAAGCAGTCATTAGGAAAAAAATGCCAGACAGCTATGGCTAAATGACATCAACAACATTCAAAAGGAAGAGCAATATAGAAATGAATGTAATGAGGCTACAAAAATAGTCCGACAGCAGAAGCGAGAATATATAAGTAATATAATCAAAGATATGGAAACCAATCACCAGAAAAACGAATCCAGAAAGTTAAAAAAAAAAACTGAAGTCAATGAAATGAGGGCACCAACACAACACATATGGTTTAAAAGACAAATATGAGAATATGATAAATACCAATGAGGAAATGTGCAACACATGGAAAGAATATTTTGTTGAATTACTAAATTGTGAAGCTCCAAGTAACACTTTACCACAGGAAGAGGTTCTGACGTGTGAACCACAAATTGAAGAACCTGCATTTGAAGAAAGCCTATATGTAATCACACGACTTAAAAACCAAAAGGCAACTGGAGCTAATGGAATTGCTGCTGAATTTATAAAGGCGGGTGGCCATGCATTACATCTAAAGTTATACGAACTAATAATAAAAATCTGGAGGACTGAAGAATTACCCCATGACTGGAAAGAGTCATTATTGATAACTATCTTTAAGAAAGGAGAAAAGTTCCAGTGTGAAAATTATAGATGAATATCACTACTGTCCATAAGCTATAAGATACTATCCGCAGTATTACTAAAAAGACTAAAACCATATTCAGAATACATATTAGGTGACTACCAGGCGGGTTTTAGACAAAACAGATCAACAATAGATTAGATATTTATCTTACGACAAATAGCCGAGATAAAATTGGGAATATAAAAGAGATCTCCATAACATTTTTGTGGATTTTAAAAAGGCTTATGATAGTGTCCATAGGAATAGTCTATGGAATGCTATGCGGGAATTTGGAATACTAAGGAAGTTAATCAACATGACCAGACTATGCATGGAAGATACTTATAATATAGTAACATATAAAGGCAGGAAATCAGACCCCTTCCAAATAACATCTGGCTTGAAACAGGTTGATGCACTATCACGGCTACTCTTCAATCTGGCTCTAGAGAAAGTTGTAAGGAGGGTAAAGGAGGAATGTGATATTGGAGGAACATCCAAGGTGCTTGGTTAAGCAGATGATATATATATATATATTATAGGGGGACATTAATAAAAGACATTGGAAATATTTACGTACTTAAAGGAAAAAGCCCAACAGATATCAACCAAGATAAGACAGAATATATGGTAATGTCAAGAGAAGGAATGGCTAAAAACTCTGACCACATAAAAATAGCTAATATGACCATTAGAAGAACGGAAACATACAAATACCTGGGTACAATCTTCAACTGCTCCAACATCATAAGGGAAGAAATACAAACTAGAATCAATTCTGGAAATAAGATATACTATGCACTACAACATCTACTAAAATCAAATGCGCTGTATCGTAACACCAAGATCACAATATACAAAACACTGATAAGATCAGTTGTGCTGTATGGCTCAGAAACCTGGAGTACATCGAAAAGAGAAGAAACCTTGCTACAAACCTTTGAGAACAAAGTTTTAAGAAGCATCTTTGGACCCATTAGGGATACACAAAGTGGAGAGTGGAAAAGAAGAAGTAACAAAAACATTTATGATCTGTTTAAGTCCCCGCTAAACACTGGTATCATGAAGGCTAATAGACTACAATGGCTGGGGCATATAGAAACACTGGAAGATAATAAGGAAACAAAACACTCAGGAAATACATGACCGTAGACCCCGAGGTAGACCAAGATGACGGTGGACAGATAATATATATACAGACCTACAAGCAATTGGAATCAACGACTGGCAAGAGAAGGTCAACTAGAGAGACTTGGGAGACGGATTGAATCTGCAGAAAAGAACCTCAATGGCCCAGAAGAAGAAGAAGAAGAAAACAACGTTCTGGATGAGGAACCTGCTGTGGATATGTGAATAAATATTACCATCACATGATGTAGGTCTGAGTGCATGAAGGGATAGGTGACCATCAAATTATGTAGGTCTGGGTGCACGGTGGAATAGGTGACCATGACATGATGTAGGTCTGAGTGCACGAATGGATGGGTGACCATCAGATGATTTAGGTCTGAGTGCACGAATGAATGAGTGACCATCATATGATGTAGGTCTGAGTGCACGAAGGGATGGATGACCATCAAATGATGTAGGTCTGAGTGCACGAAGGGATTGGTGACCATCACATGATGTAGGTCTGAGTGCACTAAGGGTTGGGTGACCATCACATGATGTAGGTATGAGTGCACGAAGGGATGGGTGACCATCACATGATGTAGGTCTGAGTGCACTAAGGGTTGGGTGACCATCACATGCTGTAGGTCTGAGTGTACGAAGGGATGGGTGACCATAACATGATGTAGGTATGAGTGCACGAAGGGATGGGTGACCATCACATGATGTAGGTCTGAGTGCATGAAAGGATGGGTGACCATTACATGATGTAGGTCTGAGTGCACGAAGGGATGGGTGTCCATCACATGATGCAGGTCTGAGTGCACGAAAGAATAGGTGACCATCACATCATGTAGGTCTGAGTGCACGAAGGGATGGGTGACCATCACACGATGTAGGTCTGAGTGCACGAAGGGATGGATGACCATTACATGATGTAGGTCTGAGTGCACAAAGGGATGGATGACCATCACATGATGTAGGTCTGAGTGCACGAAGGGATGGATGACCATCACATGATGTAGGTCTGAGTGCACGAAGAGATGAGTGACCATCACTTGATGTAGGTCTGAGTGCATGAAGGGATGGATGACCATTACATGATGTTGTTCTGAGTGCACGGGGGGATATGTGACCATCACATGATGTAGGTCTGAGTGCACGAATGGACAGGTGCACGAAGGGATAAATGACCATCACATGATGTAGGTCTGAGTGCACGAAATAATAGGTGACCATTACATGATGTAGGTATGAGTGCACGAAGGGATGGGTGACCATCACATGATGTATGTCTGAGTGCACGAAGGGATGGGTGACCATCATCAGCATCATCATGTGACCTACCACCTGGCTCAGCCGTTCCTGTCTCTCCACAGATATCGGTCCTTGGTGTTCTGGGTTACCTCTGCTGGTGATATTCCCCCATGTCACCACATCCACAGTTAATTTAAATGGTACAAAAGGACACACGTTGAAGAGAAGCAAGTCTTGAATGACACAAACTGAAGACACAAACCGCAAGGTCTGTGGAATGGGCAGGATACTTCGTGGAGAACAATTGTCAATGGCATTTTGAATGAATCATTACATAGAATTACTGTTTCATGTGGTCGCGTGTATTGAGAATGGACAGCGGGTGTAACATTAGTGTCAGCCAACGGCTGACAGAAGACAACTCACAGCGGCACGATGCAGTCATATACATTGATGGGTGTAGAGTGAAGAGAAGAGTGAGTGAGTGTTTTGTTCTTGAGTGATAAGTGGACGCTGTTTCAACCAGGAGAGCATGCCTCAGCGAGTTAACGTCTTTGGAGATATATTTACTACTTATTCTATCCTTCCACAATTTTCATCATTCTTCCATAAAACCAATTCATCGTATCTTCAGACTGATTCCTTTCGCGTTTTCGAATTGCGTATGATTCGCCTTCGCACATAATGATTGGCTCAGTATAGCTCTTCATTTAAATTAGTTGCTTAACCCTAACATTGTGTAGAGCTTGCAAAATGTAATTTATTCTTCATACCCAAACATATGTCTCAATCAAAACACAATTACATTGTCTACACCAATGTATATATATATATATATATATATATATATATATATATTTTCTTATTGTTGTATATAGTGTTCTAGTTTCATTAGCCTGTTTCAGACAGTCGTCGTTAGTTACTCTGGCAGTCCAAGGAATTCTCAACATTCGTCTCATATATATATATATATATATATATATATATATATATATATATATATATATATATATATATATATATATATATATTGATGCAGCATTTTTCAGCTGCTGTTGATGTACTAGGCAAGTATTATGTTCAGTAGTTTGCCATTGCTTTCTGAACGACCGGCTCCCATGCCAGCAAGTTATAACACATCGCGACACGGTCTGCTGCACAAATCGGTCGCAGCTGAGGTTTGAACGCCTGGTACCTGGCTCACGAACCACGTTTGCAAGCCTTTGGCCACGGAGTCCGGTATATATATATATATATATATATATATATATATATTATATATATATATATATATATATATATATATATATATATATATATATATATATATATATATATATATATTGATATTGATATTGATCACAGTCAACACCAGCATATTTTGCTGTTGTGATCTCTTGGCACGTTTATATTCAATAGTTTTTCATTGCTTTCTGAATGACCGGTCCCCCATACCATTTTTAAAAAAAACCAACGCAAGGCAGTCTGCTGCCAAATCGCCCACAGCTGTGTTTTGAACACGGGTATGCGGGGTTACGAACTGCGTCCATTACCTCTTTGCCAATGAGCTGGCTTTAATAATGTAGTTGATTCATAACAATTACTCAATTAATATAACTCAGAATAATGTTTTTGTTTACGCAGACTATCAATCTCCGTGGCGAAGGGGTTACAGACACGATTCGTAATCCTGTATACCCGGGTTCAAAACACAGCAGTGCTGGTTTTTTTCGAAAAATGTATGGGTGCCAGTCATTCAGAAAGCAATGGCAAACTACTGACTATAAGATTTGCCTATGAGTCACGAACAGCCAAAACTGCTGCGGTTGACTGCCACGTCCAGTGAAGGACATGCAACTAAAAAGTATGCAGGCTAAATAACTCATGGTTTTGTTATTTACTTTTTCTAAAGTGCATGATTTAGCATTTTATAAAAGTTGAAAGTCACCATAAATAGGCTTATTACATTATTCACAATTTTTATTATATTATTGCATGACAGTCGTGGTGCATATTTTTTGCATTTGCAAAAATGTGCCATATAATTAAAATGGCTTTAGGAGGAAGAAGGAGGAAGAAGAAGAATGAGAAGGAGTAGGCGGAGGAGTGGTTGGATTGGAGAAAGAGGCAGGAGGAAGAGGGAGTTTAAGGTTTTCATTTGAATTTTACGTTCTAACGGTAGCTCTCAAAATAACTTATAGCTTATTGCCCACGTTTTACATTTATATAACAGTACAGGTTCCCTGTAGCACGCTATTGCTATTGCCATCTTGGTTACTGTTCAGAATCTGTTCCATACTGGAAAAGACTACTTTTGCCAAGGGGATTATTGTTCTCATCTCTTCAAGGAACACCCGTAAGATATAATGACTGTTAGTAGATGTTTGTGCCATTTTGGGAGGGGTGATGACACTGATTCATGATGATTCCAACATGATGTATATGCATCCAGGTTATGAGGTTACTGGATGCGATGCTATGAATACACTGTCAAATTCGTGATAAACAACATGTGTAAATGTCTCTGAGACAAAACATTATATTTTGCCACCCCTATTCTGCGAAGCGCCGACGAGAACCTGTATGACGAGAGACAGAGAAAGCTGAACACCAATACAGCCTCCGTGTGTTGTGACGTTGATATCGCAGCTGTCAGCTCGCCGAATGCTCATCCAACGTCGGCGTCATTCACGAAATGTCTCTCCCCAAGGTGGGTTTTAAGTGAACTAAAACGTTGGAAATCGCTATAGGCTAAGTCGGGGCTGTGTGGTGGATGTTCCTGAACTTCTTTAGTTGGTTTTAATTTTATCCTGAACTAATCGAGCCATATGTCGTCTGGCATTGTCATGAAGAAGCAACACTCCTCTTGTCAGTAGTCCTGGACGTTTTCTTCGAATTGCATCATGAAGCGTCGAAAGAACTTCACCGTATGATTCAGAATTCGCATTGTCACCTTTCTTCTTGAAATTTGTTAAAAATACTCCTTGGCAATCGCAGAACACACTCAGCATAACCTTCCCAGCTGATGGCGTAGCCTTGAATTTTTTGACACAAAGCGAAGAAGGAGGTTTCCATTGCATTGAAGTACGCTTTTATTTGGGCTGGTAGTGATGCACTCATGATTCGTTCCCAGTAACAATCCTGTTCAGCATGTCTTCTCCTTCATCTTTGTATCGACAGAATGATGCAAGGACAGGGCAAATCGTTTCATATTGTGTTCCTCCTTCAATTGTCTAGACACCCATACTGAGCACACTTTCTTAAATTTCAATCGATCATGCATTATACTGTATGCTGAACCATGTGAGCAACTTATTGCAGATGCTACAGAGTCAATCGTTACTCGCATGTCACCTCTAATCATCTCCTCCACCCGCTGCACGGATGCGTCTGTTGCAATGGCAACAGGACGAACAGATCGGATGTCATCAACAATTTTATAGCGTCCTTTTCTAGCCTGCTATGCACCGCTTTACATGGCAAACATTTGTCAACATAAAGGGGAAGCATTTCTTTATGAATGTCCTTTGCACGCAGTACTTTGGCCACGCATAACAGCACGTTGTTCTTTGGTTGTACACTCCGTAAGTACAGTCGCCATTTTGTTTATGCGCTTCGCATGTGCATGAGACACCTAGCGCCACCTGACGAACGGGAATATAAAGTTCGATGTTGGTGTCACCTAATGACACATGTAGTAAACACCAACTACATTTACCTGCCATCCCACATAACTGTATGACTAACTTATTGAATCGCCCTCGTAGTAACGTTGAAGCAACATTATCTACCAAGCAAATTACACCCGCAAACGAGCAATACAATTATTCAAACAGCATAGAATTAAGTTAGATGACTAGACAAGTTTTACGTTTAGTAGACTGTCATTGGTTTCTGAACTACTAACGCTCATGCAATTGTTAAAAATCAACACGCGAGAGTCTGCTTCGAAATCGCATGGAGATGATTTCGAATGTGGAACGTGGGACTGGGAATTACGTTCGCTACCTCTTCGCCACAGACATTGGCAAATGTAGAATAGCCGAAATAAAAGCAGCAAATAAGCCAGACGAGGAATATGTTCAGTGCAACTGAATGCAAAATAAATGTGAAGAGCTATACTGAGCCAATCATTATGCGCGAAGGCGAATCATTCGCAATTCGAAAACGGGAAAAGAATCGGTCTGAAGATGCGATGAATTGGTTTTATGGAAGAATGATGAAAACATCGTGGAAGGATATAATAAGTAGTAAAAATATCTGCAGAGACGATAACTCGCTTGTGGCATGCTTTCTGATTGAAACAGCATCCACGTATCACTCAAGAACAAAACACCCACTCACAAACACAATCGACGTTTCAGCAGTAAGGGAAAGAAGACGACGTAATATTGGTATAGACAATGTAAAGGTGGTTTGATTGAGACATATGTTTCAGTATTAAGAATAAATTACATTTTGCAAGCTCTACACAATTTTAGGGTCAAGCAACTAATTTAAATGTCGATTGTGATTAGTTACTTACATCTGTGATTAGGTGGTTTTACATGATAAATATAATCTGAAAATAAGATTTATTCAATGAGCAGGCAGTTTTTCTTTTACATTGTAGGTTTAATTAATACATATATATTTTTATTTGTTTTTCATACAATTCTTTGGCTGGCACAGATGAATGAGCCTTGCAATATTAACCTACACGGTTACAGACCTGTAAACACATTCCGCCTGTTATCTGCCGCGGAAGTAGAGGTCTTCAACTAAATAACCACAAGCCGCCCTACCCTTAGCTATCTCATCCAGCTCCGTCCACATCCCAATGCAGATATAAAACCGCTAGCCCCTTTGACTCCTATTTAACTACACGGTCACATGTACTCCGAAGAATACAACAAGCTACTAAAATACCTTGCTATAACATGCATTCGTTTCATTATTTTGATTTTTAGTGGTTAGCTTAATATGTAATAACATGATCATGGGCGACTTTTGCGAGATTGAAAACATATTGACCAATAGAACAATGTCAAGTGGGAACAGTTTATAAATGAAGTCGGCGGTGATGTGACATTGGGTAAATTCTGGACAACCGACCTATGACACCTCTTTAGTTTAGTCGACGAAGCAACATCACGGCACCCATAAGTGATCCATTCTACACCCAACTCAAGCCTGAGTCCGGAGAATCTGAACTCAGTGCACGAATTTCGTAGCACCGGCGAGGATCCTGAAATACTTTGGGTAGATTTTTAACTCGAAATTTTGCCCGGGTAGCGCCGTTAGGCTACTCTTTTTCGATTATATGTGGGTCAGGCGTGGGCCACGAGGATATGCTTCCCCCTGACCTCGTTTTTACGGCTGCTGTGGACCCCCTTGTCGTACCATGACTAGGCTTCTTTCTTCGCCAAACATGTTAATGCTGGGCATGCACATACAAATTATACGTAGTTATCAGGCTAGTAGTAAATACTTCTTTGTACTACACAAAGAGAAAACATGAAAGCATTTCCCAAGTGAGATTATCACATGGATGCCCTTCGCTGTGTAGCGGGCTGCTGCGACAGGTAATCTACACCAAGGGGTGCATTTCCTGCCAACCTATTAGCCTGTTCATTCTCCAAATCTTCCGCATGGCCAGTTAAAATGCATGCATCCAATTCTCATTATCTGTGACCTCTGAAGCAAGGTTACCTATTCGACCCGAAAACTATGGAGATGTTGATTACTGATTAAAGGTGTGTGTGATCGATAGAGATCTGGCACAACCACAAACATAAATTAATGAATCGGTAGAAGAACAACTGATATTGGCGCACATTCAAACTCACTCAGTGAATCACTACCGACTGTCGGAAGTATAATAAAGTAATGTTTAATTTAGAAATAATTTACACTAATCGTAAAAACTCTGCTGCGGAGCAAACACGGCAGGGGGTTTCTGATCGTCAGATGAACCCCTCCCCTAAGTATTTCGGACCTTTAACAATGGCAAACTACTGAACGTAACACGTTCCTAGTACATCAACAGCAGCTGAAAAATGCTGGTGTTGATTGCAACGTCCCGTGAGGGATTCATTCATTCAGTAGCATGTCCTTTGCAGAACCTCGCTGCCATAACAACCTTCCGGAAAACCTCTCGATCATAAGCAAGATGTCCTGCGTCTGATACACCCATCTGGAGATCATCCGCCACATCCTGCACTCCTCTTCTCTATGGTCTTCCACTTCCTCTCTTCCAAAGGCATATATCCTACCATTATTGTTCTCTCCAAACTTTCGTGACGTTTCAAGTGACCAAAATATTTCAATGTTCTTTGTTTTATCGTCTTTAATAGCCAACCTTCTTCGATATTCAATTCTTAAAGTATGGATACATTTGTTCTTTTCTTTACCCAAGATATTCTTAAAACTCGTCTATAGCATTTATATTCAAAGGCATTTATGCGCTGTTCAGCTAGCTTGTTTAGTAAGTGTCCATGTCTCACAGGCGTATGTTGCAATGGGAAAGATGTATGCTCTTAAATATCTAAGTTTTGTAGTTCTGTCTGTCCCATTCCATAATTTATTCAGTTGTTTTAGTCTTTGAAGAGCAATTGATAGTCGCCGTTTAATTTCTTTCATTGTGTCACGATTGTTGGTAATCAGTACCCAAGATATTCAAAGTTTTTCACCACCTCCAATTTTTCCCCATTAACGTATATTTCTTTCTTCATAGTATTTTTGTCTGTACGCATCATCTTTGTTTTTGCTATGTTAAGATATGAGTTGTGATTTTCACTATTCAATTGGGCTGAGGCTATTAGGTTTTCTATGCCATTCTGTGTTGTGGATAGTTGTCACAAAATAAAACCTTGCGTTTACCCAGCTGATTATTATAGAGGCTTTCTGATAAAACGGACTATCTGCCAGCGACAACTTTTTTACTAACAGTATAAACAAATCGGATGTCAAAATCCCAGGACAATATGTGTAGCTGCACGTGTACATCTCTAACGGATTTGGAACACTCGGTGGGGAGTGAGACGGATCCCGGCATCGCCTTGACAGTTTGTCAACATTTGAATACAGATGGAACCCGTGGGATCATGGTGGCAATCGGATGTCGGCCATCACCTGTCGGGCTAAATTAACAGTTGCAGATGTATAGGGGAAGTGAGTGCGCTGAATCATACATCACTTTGACAGATTATAAACCAGTCAGAGGGAAAACGGAAGTACTCAGCACGGAAGATAACAGTACATCTGTCAATTTATAGTTTCCGGAACATCAAGAAGATTGGCAGCTTGTTGGGGAAAACTGTTGTTGGGATCATACAGTAACTCGTTAGTTTGGTGGGGGAGTCTAAACAAGTGATGACAACTTTGACAGTGACTAGGCAAGGGAAAATCTATTCTTGACAATGGATGATTGCCCAAATAACACCTGCAGGACAACAACCATGTCACGTGACCAATTTTAGAGGTTTGGCCAAATACCATGATTGGAGATGGGGAGTTGATCGCAAACCTTGGATTGTAGAAGACGTGCTTCGGCACTGTGGTTCTGATGGGAAAACGTCTACCGTGTGCGAATTGAGTTAATTGCCTGTCATGGCAAGAGTGGATGTAATTGGATCTAACTGCAGTGTTGCCTAAGGTAGAACCGATTATAATTAGTTCTAATTAATATAGGCTGCAGGCTTTTTAAAACTAAAGTGTGATGATTAGCACTGTTAGTGGAAAACTAACTAGAGTTGGGAAGTGATACTTGGCTCTGTTAGTTGAAAATAGATTAGTGAAGTGTTGATAAGCTTTACTAATTGAGGATTGAGTAATGAGGGATAATTGGGATATTGCAGTGGGTGCTCCCTGGTGTGGGGGGGGGGGATTTCCACATTCTGTTTGCTGATTTTTTTTCTTGTCTTGGCCTGATGATAACCTATGTGGTCAGTCCATCTGTCCCTGATAGGTTCATTATATTTTCTGAGCGAGGCCGATGGCCCACGATCATCTAATAGAGATCAGTGACGGGGAGGCTATCACCGGTTATATGATTTATGTTACAGGTTCCCTCTGGTTGGAATGAAGAACACGAAACCAGGAAAAATCCGATCCCGGATAAAGTTTGGCGCAGGAAGAATGGCCAGCAATTTTACAACAGAGATTATGCTAGAGGAAGATGATCAACATTGCTCAGTGGAGCTGAATGGTATATGTATCCTACAGGATAAATACCGAATGAGTTTAGGTCATACCAGTTTTAACACACCAGTAGTGATGGATATTCAGTTCACTTATGACTAGAACAAAAATAAAGGACTCTATTGGAGTATAGACAATAACTTTTTAATATTGAGGACTAGAGAACATTTAGAAAGAGACAAAAAGTCCTGTTCATAGGACAGTGTTCCGGGTTTGTTTCACTACGCCGGAATTATGAAGCCGGAGTTTCTATAAACTACTAGGAACAGTTGCGTTAGGAACAATAATAGTATTTTCCACGGATTATATATTTACATGAGATTCAGATCTCATTGTCATCAGAGTTCCTGGAGGAGGATATGTCTGGAGAGAAGGACACGACTTCGGTGAGGTCCCTTGTGATGAGTCTTGTGATGTCGTGTGATCCTTGCCATGAGTGTACACTATGATCCTGAACTTTGAGGGCTGACACATACCTTTCTGTTATAATACACGACACACATTTTCTTCGCATACACGTCTCATATACGTTACACTTTTCTTTTAATAAATTAATCTTTATTAATTTTTAGAAGCAAGAGTTGTTGAGTATGTTGCGTTGGGGAAGTATGAGAGGGGCATAGTACGACAGTGAGAGAGTGACAGGAAAAGGTGTCCACGGGCTGATGGAGTGTGTTGGACGGAAGCTGGTGGATTCTCCAGGATATTGATAAGGAAAAAAAATATTATAATGTGGGTGTTGACTCTCTTCACTCCAGGGACGACACTTTAAAGGAGGACACGACAATAGTAATACTGTATCATCAGCATATCGAATCCCTGGTATGTCATGACCGCCAATATTTAGGGCTTCATATAGCTCCCTGTTTATATTATCTCTTACATGTCTCATTATATTTTCGGCGTACAGGTTAAACAAATAGGGTACAAACAATGCAATATATACATTACTGACACTAATAGAAAGGTCAATAGAGAAACAGAAAGACATATATTTATGCTTCATAGATTATACTAAGATAAAGTAAAACATGATGAACTGATTAAAATGTTGGAAGATATCAACATTGATGGGAATGGTTTAAGAATAATAAAGAATATTTACTGGAACCAAGTAGCAGCAATTAAAATGGGAAATAAAGAGGGTAGTTATGAACAGATAAAGCTAGGAGTACGACAAGGGTGTGTCTTGTCACCAGATCTTTTCTCCCTGTATAGCGAAGTAATAATGAGAGAGATCAAAGAGTTGCCAGGAATACTAGTTGGAGGTTATAATATAAATGATATACGCTATGCAGATGACACAGTATTGGTGGCGGATAATTCAACAGACCTACAACAATTATTAGACGTTGTAGTAACAGAGAGTGCAAGGAAAGGACTTTCCTTGAATATCAAGAAAACAGTAACAATGGTAATATCAAAGAAAATGGTGACACCAAAATGTGACATAGAAATAAAAGGAAAAATTCTTAACCAGGTAGATAATTTTAGTTAACTAGGGACATTTTAAACATCAGATGGAAGATATGCAACAGAGATTAAGAGTAGAATATAGCAAGCAAATGCCGCATTTCAGAACATGAAGAGTATCTTGTGCAATAGGTCACTATCACAGAGTGTAAGAAAGAGATTGCTGAACTTCTATGTAGAACCAGTTTTGCTGTATGGCAGTGAATCTTTGAATGTAAGTGAATAAATTAAGAAGAAATTAGAAACAACAGAGATGTGGTTCCTGAGACGGATGTTGCGAATTCCTTGGACTGCCAGAGTAACTAACGACGACTGCCTGAAACAGGCTAATGAAACTAGAACATTATATACAACAATAAGAATGAGACAAACAATTTTCTTTGGTCATGTAATGAGACTATATGCATTGGAGAACATCGTGACAAATGGTAAGATCGAGGGTAAGAGATGCAGAGGCAGACCAAGAGAAATGATGTTGGATGGATTGAGACGGTGGTATGGAGGAATATCAGCAACAGAGTTGATCCAGAAAACCAAAGACCGTGATCTGTGGAGAGCCATGATCGCCACCGCCAGCTGGCAGGGCACTTGATGATGATGATGATAGTTGACGGTATATTACAAACATAAATATTGGGATCAATCAAGACATTAATTAATTAATTCATTCATTCATTCATTCATTCATTCATTCATTGAGTAGCATGTACTGTTGCAAAACCTCGCTCCCATACAACCTTTTGGAAAACTTCTCAGTCATAAGAAAGATACACCCATCTGGAGATCATCTACCACGTACTGCACACATCATCTCTTTGGTCTTCCTCTTACTTTCTTCCCCGGGCATACACCCCTCATGATTGTTCTCTCCAACCTCCATGATGTTTCAAGTAAAACACATATTTAAATTCTCTTTCGTTAATCGTCTTTAGCAGCCACCCTTCTTCAATGCTCAACTCTTGTCGTATGTATGCATTTGTTCTGTTATGTATTTAAGATATTCTTAGAACTCGTCTAAATATTTATATTCAAAGGCATATATGCGTTCTTCATCGTGTTTAGCAAGTGTCCATATCTCACAGGCATATGTCGCAATGGGAAAGATGCATGCTCTTAAATATATAATGTCTGAAGATCTATCTGCCACAATTTATTCAGTTGTTTCAGTTCTTAAAGAACAACAGATATATGTCTTTTAATTTCTTTCATTGTGTCACCATTGTCGGTAATTAATGACCCAAGATATTCGAAATTGTACACCACCTTCAATTGCTCCTCAATGACATATATTTCTTTCTCCATAATAGATTTATCTTTATGCATTTTCATTACTTTTGCTATGTTAAGATAAACGTTGTAATGTTCACTATTTTTTAAGGTTGAGGTTATTAGTTATGCTTGACTATTCGCGGGAGTCTCCGTGGCGAAGTGGTCAAGCCGGCTGACTCGGGCACCGAAGTTTGTGGGTTCGATTCCTGGCAGCATCCTTCGGATAACGAGTCCATGTTTTCGGAGACTCCTGAGGATCGTCGCTGGAGCTACGGAGATCGTGCTTTGTGTGACGATTTCCGCGCTGCTGAAAGAGACTGGGCCATATGGGATAAAAACCCGGTGCAATGAAGTCGACCTTGTCGACTTTTAAGCGACGTTTTTATACCATTCTCTGATGTGGAATGTAATACTATATCCTCAGCATATAGTATCTCTGGTATTTCATGACCACCAATATTTAGGCCATCATATTGCTCCATGGTTATACCATCTCAGGTATGCGAACAGCGCCAGACGTATGAATTCCTCAGAGACATCTCCTGCCCCTTCCCTAGCAGACAGGCTCTACTAGGGTGACCGTTTAGTTGCCGCCCAAAACAACCATGGACCATTTTTAAAAACAAAGAATTATAGCTGAAGCAACGGAGTGCGTGATTTGTGCTTGATACCTTTGACAATAGCCAGCGGGGAGAAAATAAACCGGATGAGAAGAGGTAGAGGAGAGGGGTGGGAACAAGGAAGAGGCGGAATGAAGCCAGAAGGGGTAGAAGGAAAATGTGACCCATAAAATGTATCGGTATGGCATCTGATCATGATGATAATCCAGAAACATCGACCACCACCCCTGCATCATATTGGTGGAGAAATGCGTATACAGACAGAACAATCACAAAGTACAGACTTGAAATAATGTGCAGTAATGTCCACTAATCACCTTTAGTATTCTGTGTGCTACAAGCTTTCCTCAGTCTGTTATACATATTGCAACTCGTTTGGATCATTATAATATTTTATAGGTTAAAAAAAAAATGAAATATGTAATATATGAAGACACAAGAAAAAATAATCATGCCAAATGTGAAGAAATTCACAGAAAAGTCAGAACAGTGTGTAAGGAGGAAAAAGAAACACGACTTGAGATAAATCTTATATATAAAAAAGGATGTGTGTGGGTGGGTGTGTGTGTATGTCCTTTATGCGTTCGCGAACGGCCCATCCGATTGAGATGAAATTTTCTACACGTCTTCCTTTCATTCCAGCGCAGCCAACTGTGATATTTTTTAGTGTGAAATCGGCTGCTTACTTAATATTATTAAATTTTTTCATTTTACATTTTAATTTTTATACAGCGAGGGGACTTAGCTCTAGAAAAGTTATTTCAAGGATCATAACTTTTAATAACATTGCTGTATAACCTATAGTCATATTGTTGCATCGTTTTCAAAGATTTATAAACTCTTTGTCTGTAGTTATTTACCGGCATATGAGTTATAATAAATAATGATACAATCTTTAAGGCATTTTCAAAGTGTTCATAAAAATAATGCATAATGCATAACATTGTAACTCATCTTTTTATGCTTACGAAGTTATCTACAGTCATGCAGGTGATTAGAAACGGTTTTCATTAGAAATAATGGATGGTATGTGGAAGGACATTCTTTTAAGTTATTTTATTTTGTTGTATGAATTTAATGAGACGCTACCCGCCAGGAGCTGGGCGAAGCCACGCCGGGTCAGATAGATAGACAGACCCACCTTTTCGCTGCAGTTATCTACAGGCATATGCGTTATAATCCTCCTCCTCTCTCCTCCTCCTCCTATCCTCTTCCTCTTCCCCTCTCCCTCTCCATCCTCCTCCTCCCTCTTTCTCCTCCTCCTCCCTCCTCCTCCCTCTTCCTCCTCCTTCCTCCTCCTCATTCCTCCTCCTCCTTCCTCCTCCTTCCTCCTCCTCCTCCTCCCTCTTCCTCCTCCTACCTCCTCGCCTTCCTCCCTCCTCCTAGTCACTCCTCTTCCTTCCTCCTCCCTTCTCCTCCTCTCTCCTCCTATCCTCTTCCTCTTCCCCTCTCCCTCTCCATCCTCCTCCTCCCTCTTTCTCCTCCTCCTCCCTCCTCCTCCCTCTTCCTCCTCCTTCCTCCTCCTCCTTCCTCCTCCTCCTTCCTCCTCCTCCTCCTCCCTCTTCCTCCTCCTACCTCCTCGCCTTCCTCCCTCCTCCTAGTCACTCCTCTTCCTTCCTCCTCCCTTCTCCTCCTCCTCCTCCTATCCTCTTCCTCTCCCCTCTCCCTCTCCATCCTCCTCCTCCCTCTTTCTCCTCCTCCTCCCTCCTCCTCCCTCTTCCTCCTCCTTCCTCCTCCTCCTTCCTCCTCCTCCTTCCTCCACCTCCCTTTCCCTCTTCCTCCTCCTACCTCCTCGCCTTCCTCCCTCCTCCTAGTCACTCCTCTTCCTTCCTCCTCCCTTCTCCTCCTCTCTCCTCCTACTCCCTCCTCCTCCCTCCTCCTCCTACTACGTCCTCCCCCTCATCCCTCCTCCTCCCTCCTTCTCCTTCTCCTCCCTTTTCTCCCTCCTCCTACCTCCTCCCCTTACTCCTCTCTCCTCCTCCCTCTCCTCCACCCTCTCCTCCTCCCTCCTCATCCCTCTCCACCTCCCTCCTGATCCCTCCTCCTCCCTTCTCCTCCTCCCTCTACCTCCTCTCTCCTCCTCCCTCCTCCTCCTCCCTCTTCCTTCTCCTCCCTCCGCCTCCTCCCTCCTCCTCCTCTCTCCTCCTCCCTCCTCCTCCTCCATCTCACTCCTTCTCCCTCTTCTCCTCCCTCCTCCTCCTCCCCCTCCTCCTCCTGCGTTCTTCTCCTCCCTCATCCTCCCTCCTCCTTCTCCTTCCTCCTCCCCCTTCCTTCTCCCTCCTCCTCCTCCCTACTCCTCCCTCCCCCTCCTCCTCCTTCCTCCATCCTACTCCCTCTTCCTCCCTCCTCCTCCCTCCTCCCCCTCCTCCTTGCTCTCCTCCTCCCTCCTCTTCCTCCTAATCACTCATCCTCCCTCCTCCTCTTCCCTACTCCTCCCTTCTCCTCCTCTCTTCTTCTTCCTCCTCCCTCCTCCATCCTTCCCCCCTCCTCCTCCCTCCTCCTCTTCCCTCTTCCTCCCTCCTCCTCTCTCCTCCTCCCTTCTCCCCCTCCTCCTCCTCCCTTATCCCTCCTCCTCCCTCCTCATCCCTCCTCCTCTTCTCCTCCTCCTCCTCCTCCCTCTACCTCCTCCCTCCTCCTACCTCCTACCTCCCTTCTCCTACCTCCTCCACCTCCCTCCTCCTCCTCCTCTTAATACCTCCTCCTCCCTCCTATTCCTCCCTACTCCTACTCCTCCCTCATCTTTCCTCCTCCTCTCTCCTTCCTCCTCCTCCTCCTCCATCCTCCCCCCTCTTACTCTCTCCTCCTCCTCCCTCCTCTCCCTTCTCCCCCTCCACCTCCCTCCTCCTCCCTTCTCCCCCTCCTCCTCCCTCCTCCTCCCTTATCCCCCTCCTCCCTCCTTCTCCTCCTCTTCTCTCCTCCTCCTCTCTCCTCCTCCCTCTACCTCCTCCCTCCTCCTCCTTCCTTCTTCCTCCTCCTCCCTCCTCCACCTCCCTCTTCCTCCTCCCAGCTCCTACTCCTCCTTTTTCTTCTTCTGCTGCTGCTGCTGCCGCCGCTCCATTTACCCAAGTTAATTTTTGGGGAAGATGTAAAGACCTTTCAAGTGCTCTTTCTATTGCTTTTTGTAAGTTGGTCTTCGTTTATCTAGGTTGTTCTAACTGCAACCAATAAATGATTAGACAGACAGACAGACAGACAGACAGACAGACAGACAGATAGTCGGGAACGGGAGCTTATATGACTACTTATATGAATTAAATGTGATGCTCCAAACCAGGAGCTGGGCGATGCCGGCCGGGTCAGACAGACAGACAGACAGACAGACAGACAGACAGACAGACAGACAGACAGACAGACAGACAGACAGACAGTCGGTAACGGGAACGAGAACTTATATGACTACATATATGAATTAAATGAGATGCTCCCCACCAGGGATTGGGCGAAGCCGGGCCGGGTCAGCTAGTGACATATAAATTGAAAAACAAAACACCAGTAACAATAAATTATTAATTAATTATCCTGGAACAGTCATTCCATCTGATGGGAGATACCTGAAGAGATTTGAACAAGAATCATGGTGACAACTGGCAATATCGAGGGGGAAGAGACTAAGGGGAAGGCAGAGAAGTAAATACCTGGATGGCTTAGCCACGTGATATGGTCGAGACAAATCAAATCAAATCAAAATCAAATCAACTTTATTAGGGTCACAAATTGGGCGCGCAGGCCCGTCTTACATTCGGCCCTTCCAATCACTCGTCTTTCGTTCATCAAGAGCTTTATACATTTACATAGGAAGAAAAATAAACATTGTGAAATGAATGTGGTAAACATAAAGAAGGCTAATTACCATATTATGAGGCCCATCTCCTACCTATCCATACATCACCCCACCCACACCCCCACCTACCCACACACACGCGCACCAAGGGACACATAAACACCCCCACCTACCGACACACACGCACACCAAGGGACACATACATACCCCACCAACCGACCCATCCCCCTCCCGCACATCCGTCACCCACACACACTGCCCTCACCTGATCCCCCAACCAAAACACACTCGCCACACACAAACATTCCCCAACCAACCCACACATCCCACGCCCATCCACATCCTACCCCACACATCCTCTCCCCACCCACACCTCAAACCACCAATCCCCCAGCCACATCTCAATCCACAACATATTCCCCACCCACACACACAATCCCCCACCATCCGACACATCGCACATCCACTCACACATCCCCAAACCATACACACACATCCCCACCAACTGACATGTCCCTACCCCCCCCCCCCACACACACACACACATCTCCCTAACCACCCATACATCCCCAATCCACTCACACACACCCCACCACCCATACATACAACTTCCACCCACCCACACATGCCTTAACCTAATCCCCCACCACACAATCCCCCACCCGCACATCACATACACCCCCTACACCGCACTATTCCCAACCCACGCACCACACACACACATATCCCTCACCAACATACCCACTTACACACCACACACATATCCCCCACCCAGATACCACACAATATTCCCACCCACACCCACACAGATGCCCTTACCCATCCACCCCACATACCCCCACTCACACACCACAAAAATCCCCCACCCACACACACATACCTCACCCACACAATATCACCAATCAACACACCACACACCTCTCCCCACCCACACACGCATTCCCTACCCGTCCACCAACACACACTCACTCACGCATACATCCTCCACTACGCACCCACACACCCCCACCCACCCATTCCCAACCAAACATCTTTCGATCACCATACCCCTACCCCCACACACATCCTCCAGCCACTCACACATCCCACCCCGAAACATACAACTCCCTCACCCACCTACACATCCCTAAGCCACTCACACACCCCCACCCACACATTCCCCATCCACATACACACATCTCCCACCCACACTCCCCCACATACTTCCCCCAACCACCACAATCCCCTGCGCACCCACACATATACCGCACCCATACGCACATTCCCCACACCCATCACACACATCCCCCACACCACACACTATCCTCCACCCATACCACCACAAACATACCCTCCACCCACACATCATTCACACATCCCCCACCAACACACCGCACACATATCTCAAACCCACACACCATACACTTCTCCCCACCCGCCCTTCCATCCCAAATCCACCCAACACAATCCCCTACCCACACAACCCCGCCTCCCACACATACTTCCTCAAACCATCCACACATCTCCACCCACATAAACACACATCCGCTGCATCCGTCCCATACACATATCCTCCACCCATACACACATCCCCCACACCCATTCCAACACCCCTACTTTCACCCCCACACATCCATCCACACATCCCACCAACACCCACAAATACCACTACCCACCAAAACCCACACACCCCAACCCATCCAAACGCATACCCCCACCCACACACCCCCACCCACACATATCCCCACACTCACACACATCCTCCACATACACTCTCACTTCCTCACATCTAGCCACATACAAAATGTCTCACGTTAGTATTGAAACTAGTATGAACAAACTTCCACACTTTACTCACACACATACACTGACACTTGTCATGAGCAGTCTCATAAAAATGTTAAACATGGAGAAAAATGTGTACATAAAATGCATGTGACGTAAAAATAGTGATGCTCTCTCTCTCTCTCTCTCTCTCTCTCTCTCTCTCTCTCTCTCTCTCTCTCTCTCTCTCTCTCTCTCTCTCTCTCTCTCTCTCTCTCTTTCTCTCTCTCTCTCTCACACACACACACACATTCACTTTCACGCTCACACATTCACTCTCCCGCTCACTCATTCACTTTCCCGTTCACTCATTCACTCTCCCGCTCACTCATTCACTCTCACGCTCACTCGTTCTGTCTCTCATTCACACTCACTGCCTCACTCACTCACTCAAACTACAGTAATGAACATGCGTTTATTTATGCATGATAAAATCAAATGGTATTTAACTGATAATATGAAAGATGAGAATACACAAACATATGGATTCGCGTGTTACATAACATGCGTGTTACATGACATGCATCTGCTCAGCTCTCTCTCTCTCTCTCTCTCTCTCTCTCTCTCTCTCTCTCTCTGTATTCTTTCATATACACACACTCACACGCATGCGCGCGCTCTCACACACACACACTAACACATCAACTCTCCCACTGTCTCACTCTCTAACACACAATCCTTCACACACACACACTCACTCTCTCAATCACACTCTCTCACACATACACAT
Organism: Cepaea nemoralis; assembly: GCA_014155875.1. Classification (NCBI taxonomy): domain Eukaryota; kingdom Metazoa; phylum Mollusca; class Gastropoda; order Stylommatophora; family Helicidae; genus Cepaea; species Cepaea nemoralis. The sequence continues at coordinate 48,156 of JACEFZ010020612.1, read as the reverse complement.
ACACATGAACGCATGCACGCACGCATACACTCCCTCACTCACTCTCACACATACACGTACGAATGCATGCACTGACACATTCCCCCACCATTTCTCGCTCAATCACTCTTTCTACACACACGCATTCACTCTCTCCCTCTCACTGACACCCTCTCTCTCTCTCTCTCTCTCTCTCTCTCTCTCTCTCTCTCTCTCTCTCTCTCTCTCTCTCTCTCTCTCTCTCTCTCTCTCGCTCCCACACGCACACACATATATAGTGAACAATTATAGTTAAACAATTATAATGAACAATTATACTGATCAATTATACCAGTAAATGAATTATGGTGGCATATAGTCGGTATGGATTAAGTATTGAAAGAGTTTTCGGTTAAATGTGTAGGGACTCATTGGAGTTTTCAGATCTGGAGGAAGATCATTCCATAAGTGAGCACCAGAATAGGCGAAACATGTTTTGTATAGGTCCAATCTAGGCTTTGAGACATGTAACAAATTTAGGCGCTTGCTGTTCATTGCATTAGATTGAATCAGCGGCAGAGGATACTCTGGGGTATTTTGAGATATAATTTTATTCACTAATTTGGCTTTGTTGAAAAGGAAGCGCTTTTGTAGTGGTAGAAGTCTTAGGTGACTGTACAAATTATTACTTTCAACGTGCTTTATGTCAGAAACCAGACGAATAGCGCGGTTTTGTAGAGAACATAGTCGTTTTAAATTAGATTTAGGGCAACCATCCCAAACTGTGGAACAGTAATCGAGATGTGATTGGATATAGCATGTATAGAATATTTTTCGTGTGCTTTCGTCCAGGAAGTGCTGAATTTTAGCAAGTTGGTTAACTTTTTGTGCTATTTTCTTGGTAAGAGCGTGAACATGAGAGCTCCAGTTCAAATGGCTGTCTATTAAAAGCCCTAGTGTTTTATGTTCAGTCACATTAACTATAGGTAACGTGCCCATGCGGAGTTCGAGCGGTGATCCATTTATGGCTAGTGTCTGTAGTTTTTGTCTGGTCGTTATTAGCATGGATTTGGTTTTGTCGATGTTAATTTGCATGCGGTTTTCATTGCTCCATCTAGTAAGATTATCAAGTTCCTTTTGTAAAGAATTCTCTAATTCACTACGGTTTTCTTGACTAGTATATATAGTACAGTCGTCTGGGAATAGATCACAAGTTGTATTGATATATAAAGGAAGATCATTAATATAAACTGCAAAAAGCAGCGGACCTAGTATTGAGCCCTGAGGCACACCAATATTAAGCTGTGTGGGTCTTGATAGACAGTTATTGAAGGACACGACTTGTTGCCGGTCAGATAGAAATGACGTAATTATATTCACCATGTTGGTGCTTGTCTTCATTTGCTTTAGTTTTCTAATTAAAATATCGTGATCTACCATATCAAAAGCTTTTTTAAAGTCTACAAACACCGCTCCACAAATTCTACCGTTGTTGATGTTTAAGTGCCAGTTATCGGTCATTTTTGTTAGAGCACTATGGCAAGAATATTTAGGTCGAAGCCTAGATTGACTGTTAATTATTAGATCATTGTTAATTAAATGGTGTAACGTTATTTTATGAATGTGTTTTTCTAGTGGTTTTGATAGCGATGATAGTAAGGAAATAGGTCTATAATTACCCAAAACGCTATTATCGATTGAGCCATTTTTAATAAGCGGAAACACTTTAGCAATTTTAAATGCAGATGGAAAGTAGTTTTTGGCCAGGCACTGGTTATATATGAACGTTAAGGACTCGCTAATGACTGGTGCAGCACAACGAAGAATTCTATTACTGATACCATCTAGGCCGTGTGAGTTTGTTGATTTGAGGTTCAAGAGATATTTATAAACGTCTGCAACAGACATTAAAGGAATCTCAGCGGGATTATTTCTGGCGCACTTCTCCTCACAGAATGATGCCAGTGAACTTAAATTACACGATGAGACAGGAACACAGAGCTGATCTTCGACTCTGGTGATCGAGTGAGATGAAAGAAAATGACCCCCCCCCCCCCAACGCTTACCCGCATAACACATGATGGATGGACCAGACAAGAGCGAGAAGAATTATGAAGATCATATGGCAAATGGTCCTTGAAAGAATATGCCTGAATTATAATTGATAGTGTCTGGATGAAAATGTCATCATGAGGTGGTGGATTGAGTTGAATGTTGTTAGTGTATGTGTGTGGGCGGTTGAACTCAGTGTTAAAGGGAAAACAGGGTCAACGTGTATGTCCACATTCTCTTGATCTGACGATAAATATGTATATAGATGGGGCGGGAGGGGGGGGGGTGGACTTAACTTCAACACGACACATGTTGTAATACGGTAACTCTGGAGTAATTGTCCGATGGTTCTGAGACATCTGCCCTTCAGCTCACATTACTCGCACACAACGTTAAATGCAATTTAATGCTGATAATCAGGGTGTTGAAATAGGGGGAATTTAGAATAGACAAAAAGAGAACCCTGTGAGTACATCTAGCCATAGCCAGGCGTTAATCCTCCCAATCATTATCCAATATTTGTTTCGAATATCCTCTGTCACTAATTAACAACAATGGTGACAGTGGAGGAAATTAAAAGACGAATATCTATTGCTCTTCAGAAACTAAAACAACTGAATAAAATGTGGAGTTTGACGCCTAGAACTACACAAATTAGATTATTACAAGCATGCACTTTCCCATCGCAACATACGCCTGTGAGACCTGAACACTTACTAAACAAGCAGAGCAGCGCATAAATCCCTTTATATAGAAATGTTATTGACGGGTTCTAAACATATCTTGTATACAGAAAATAACAAATGCATCCATACTACAAGAACTGAATATATAAAAGGGTTGGCTGTAAAGACGATAAAACAAAGAGAAGTTACATATTTTGATCACGTGAAACGTCATGGAAGCTTGGAGGGAACAATTACGGTTGAGTATATGCCCAGGAACAGAGGAAGAAGAAAGTCAAAGAGAAGATGGGTGCAGTATGTGATAGATGATCTCCTAATGGGTGGATCGGACGCAAACATCTTGCTTATGACCGAGAAGTTTTCTTGACGGTTGTTATGGGAGCGAAGTTCAGCAGAGAACATGCTACGAATTAATGAATGAATTCAACTCAAGACCTCCTTCAGATCAAAATGAAAAGATCACTAGACAATCTGCCATAACCAGACCCCATCCTTCCAGACAAGATATAGCTTTCGATAATGAACCTATACAATGAACCATTGGCTATTACAGATGCCCAAATTTTTGACACCCTACATAGACTCGTTTCAGTGATAATAATTCATTCTCATCTCAGAACCAGTCATCATAGTAGGTTCTACTAAAGTAACCACAAAGGATACCATTGTAATCTAAGGGAACAGAGTGTGATAGTAATCTCCGTTTTACAGCACATCACATGATGATGAGAGGACACGTTTTATTAAGCTCCCCAAAAAACTAGTCACAATTTCTATTTTCCGAAGTGTTAGATCTCAAGTGAGTTTTTGAGGTAGTCTACCTATTACAATCTTCAGGATACTAAAGAGTCCAAGAAAATTACTGGATCTTAATGTTGATAGACCTCTAGCAAGTCTTCCACTCGGCTAACTGAGGTTGCCCTTTTAGGGCAGAAATAAAATGGCAACACTATCATTAAGAGAAAAAAATGATATTAGAGCTGTATAACCACCTAGGATGATAGATTATAGGCCTATCTTGCTAATAGATTAATCCTCCTAAATGGAACTGCTCAGTCTTTCATACAATGTTTCATATGATTTTTATAGACGCGCAGACCATACATTCCTTCCCCAATCACAAAGCAACTTATAGGGGTTAGAAACATACCTGATAACGTTGACGTCACGTATACAGCGTTCAGTCAGCGCACGGTGAAGGAGAGAAAAACACCTGAGATTTCCTTCTCTAGAAGGATGCACACTAGCCTTCAGAAAGGCATATAGGTACATGATATGCATATCGATGTACTAATTATAATATAAATAAAATAAACAACAATATGGTTTATTATTAGGCCATGTTACAAAGGCGATGTTTATTGTGGCATATTATATTTTGTCCAAATCATATTGATTTATTTAGTTGTTTCGGGATTTGAAATTTAAATATTGAGCACAACCCGCCACTGGCAACGCCGATCGTATTCCGGTATGAATCTAAGGCCTATCCACGTCAATATGGAAGCACTATACTCGAGTTTCGCTCTCGTTTGAGCTCGTCAGTAGTGCATATCCCTGACCGGATCCGGAAACATGCCCCGGATCACTGGCGTGTGAAGCGGGTGTGTAACCACGCGGCACACGTTGGACACGGCCAAATTATCATAACGAGAATACCACAACGTCACCCATCGTAGGCTATGCTCAAGATTGCCCAATCGCCGCGACTGACGTCCGTCAATCGATGTGGACCCGAACGATCAGGACTTCTCACTGGCAAGGAACATCAGGCCTCCTAAATCCAGAGAGCAATAATCCCAATTGATTTATTTGGTTGTTTCGGGATTTGAAATTTAAATATTGAGCACAACCAGCCACTGGCAACGCCGATCGTATTCCGGTTTGAACCTAAGGCCTATCCCCGTCAATATGGAAGCACAATACTCGAGTTTCGCTCTCGTTTGAGCTCGTTGTCAGGGTCTTGCTTACAGCAATGTCAATGGCTTGTACATACCAACAAGTGTGATACACAAACACGGTCACAGAATGACTTAACGTGACGAACTACACTCACAATGCAAACACTTTATTCACACATCTCACTCGTCGCAACAATTACATGTATCATACAATTACAATGACAATGCAATAATACATTCAATAAATATATCAATACACTACTATACAACTCACAGGCGCACAGTCATATCTTCTCACAGGCGTTCTCTCTATGGCGTTCATACATACGAGCCTCATTCAATCACGTCTGTCTTCGTCAACACTCCCAAGCCGTCTGCCGGCTACACGCTGTGAGTCTCACTACGCGGGCCTGCGTCACTGCGTGGAGATCATGTCTCACATGCGTTCATCGACTGGCCCTTCCTGACACAGTGTGGTTAGCGTCGCTCACCGGTAGACCCCTGGCCTTACTCGCCAGGCGTCATAGACGACGACGCGGTAGAACTAATGGGGAGATTATGACAGTCTCCCCTTCTCCATTTCATGAAAGGAATTTTGCCTTTCATGTACTATATATACATATATGGTTTATTTACTAAACTTGTCAGAATCGACCCATTAATTGTCGTCTGACTTGACACTTTAGTTTACATTTGAAATGTGCAAATAATTGTAAGTTATATCCACTAATTCATCAATGCTGCTAAGAAGCAACACTCATCAAGTACAATCCACTCGATGGGTTATTACCCTTAATTGTAATATGACACAGCCAGTAAGGTAGCTATTCAGCGAACTCGCAACTACCTCTCGACAGATAAAGAAAAATTGAAAAAAACGACATGTCAGACTGCAAGCCGTTTTCCTATAAGATGACTCCAACATTTGACCTCAACCTCATTTGGTTGGAGAGTCTTATGAAGGTCTACAACTTGGGTAATTAATACCATGCACAGGTGACGTCAGCTTGATGTGTCACCAGCTCGGCAACCTGAAAATGGCTTTTACACATGTTACACATTATTACAACTTTCAATTGTTTCCCTTGAAACAATTACAAAATCAATGGGGGATAATTTCAACATGCTGTCAAAGGAAAAAAAAATTACATTAGAAAATTACTTTCTAAGCGTCATAGATTGATTCTTATTGACAATAGCGAACTAAATGTCACTATTGTGAACAAGTGAATCAAGTTATGATTCTCAGATTCCATTCCATCAAAATCCTTACATACAAATTGCATATGTAATGTTTCAGCTCACAAAGTTTAAATACATCGTCAATTCTTTGTGAGGATGACATTATAGTCTGCTACTTTTCGAATAAATTTAATAAACACCGGAAATACACATCACAATGTTCTTTCATCTGGATGTTACCGAAAGGAACGGAAGATACAGTTCTTAAGTATAGCTGCTGGATTAACTCTTTCTTTCACGATGTTGTTCTGTAGAACTCAGATGTCACAGTGTCTCTCGCACTGGTTACAATACGTCTGAACTTTCTGCATGGCACATACTACGGATATTTTCACAGTTCTGGTGAAGTAAGTCTTGCACCCCTATAGCACTCTTCGTAACACTGTTATATATAATTAAAATAATGTTTCCTTTCTAACACATACCCACAAGTATTTATCACATGCATTACTATAATTATAAAGTATATGCATAATATATTTACATGGGACGTAGTCCCTATTACATAATCTATGCAGCGTTACTGAAAAATATTTCATAGTGCGCTGTGTTGCTGAGCGTTATTTTACTCTGCAGAATTTTCATTCATCTGCTGTGTGCGCAAAGACACCATTGGGCTTATGAGTGTGTCGCAAGGACATCGTGATAGAAGATCAGCAATCGTATTATCGGTGCCAGAGATATGCCTGACTTCGAAACTGAAATCTTGCAATCACAGCGACCATATTGCCACTCTGTGGATGGTAGGCGTTTCTGTAGTAATGATTTTCAACGGACTATTGTCTGTCTCTACTTAAGACATGTGTTCTCACAGAGTAAACTGGGTGGAGAATTTGGGTCGTCATGTTGTAAAAGTACTGCCCCAATCGCTACGGAGGTCGTGTCCGTTGATAATCTGAAAATAATACACAAATTTTGGTAATTTAAGAATGGGATTTGCAAAAATAATGCAATACTTTTGTAAATGCAGGTCTTAGGTATTCGTTGTGTACAATTTCGTTAATAGGTTTGTGAAACACTCCGTGCATATGGCAACATTTTGGTATAAACTAGGACATTTTTAAATTCTTTGTCATAGGAAGCGACAATTTGAAAATTTTTTCACATGATGTTCTTGTCAGTCATGACACAGCCATTTCACATTTTACAATCAAAACATGAAATTTCTTGGTAGGCTATGTTGACTGTAGATGGTTTGTCTGTCATTCCGTGTTGTCTGATACGGTCGAATGTCTGCTGTATCGTTGTTAACCGTTCTGCCAGAAGAAGTTTCGTCTTCCGTACAAATGTCGCCGTCTTGTAACAGTTGTATGCAACTGTCAGTCTCTGTCTGAGTAAGATTAGGATTTGTCTTGATGTCCTATCGATAGTTTGTCGTGTCAAGTCATGAGGTCGGTATTTCGTCGGTCTCGTCCTCGTCTGTGTTTATATACTATCGTTGTGCTTGCTACTGTCTCGTCTTGGTCCCCGTCTCTGTTGTAGTATGGTTTTAGCATGTTGATGTGAAATATTTTATGTTTGTTTTTCACTGCTATTTCGTAGTCAACAGTCGAGATTTGTCTCAGTACTTTACACGGTCCTTGCAATGAGTCTCTCAAAAGATGTCTGTCTCTTGGCAAAAGAAGTAGTACGTCCTGTCCAGGTGTCAATGTTATTGTCCTATTTCCTCTGTTGGCATACTGTCTGTAAATAGCACCAGATTGTTTTAGTGCTTCTTTAGCTAACACACAAGATTTCATTATCCTATCACGCAATGATGTGACATGTTCATATGATGATACTGTTTTATGAATAGTTATACTTTCAGTTAACGTAGAATGGTACATAGATAATGGGCCGCGTGGTTTGGCACCATAAACAAGTTCAAATGGTGAGAAACCTGTACTGGAATGAGGTACTTCGCGATATGCAAATAGTATGGCATGTAAATAAGTATCCCAGTCTTCAATGTGTTCCTGGTTTACGTTTGATAACATATGCTTGAGATCTCCATTCATCTTCTCTATAACTCCTGTCGAAGAAGGGTGGTATGGGCTGTTAAAGCATTACTTTACCCCTAACATTCTGGTAAAGGCTTGAGTGGCTGCAGCTATTAACAGGCTCCCACGATCTGAGAGAATGGTATCAGGAAACCCTACACTAGAATAAAATATGGAAGAAAACTTCCATAACATCCTTGGTAGTTATGTTATTAAGTGCAATCGCCTCATGCCATCTACTGCAGAGGTCAATTATTGTTATTATAAACTTATTCCCTCTCGATGTTACGTGGTTAAGAGGACCTACAATATCAACAGATATCTTTTCAAAAGGTCTACTTGCTTGATCTATAATTTGTAACTCCGCTTGCGGGTGTTTACCCTTTTTAACAAGCCTCTGGCAGATGTCACAAGTTCTGCAATATTGCTTGGTATCACTGCAGAATTTGGGCCAGTACAACTGATTAAGTAATCGTGATCTAGTTTTCGAATAAGCCATATGCCCTGCAAAGGGTATATCATGTGCTAGATGTAATGCTTGCTTACGGTGTTCTGTTGGCAACACTGTTTGCTCTGTGGTGCTGGTACCTTTGGTATAGTACAGTGTAAGGATACCGCCTTTCAGTGCAAAATGCCATCTAGCATTTTTAGTAAGTCTTGGCTTTTGGCCTATAAGATTAAAATACTTGTGCAAAGATAAATCAGCCTTTTGGGCTGTTATGAAATTCTCCCTCATGGTTTTAGGAGGTAATATCACTGGGCTTAACATTTCCAAAACCTCAGTCTGATCACTTTGATCCTGCACTTTGGCAGCAGATCTAGTTACTGCATTTACACTCTCAACAACATGACATGGTGGTGTTACATTCATATCAATACATTCATGTGATGATGTCAATGAATTGGCAAACATACAATCAATTACAGGTGATAATGCATTTTCAACAGTATGGTCAGTTGAAGATGATACAGTATTATCAACTATACATTGGACAGACGATGTTGCACTGTCATGTGGCATGTCATTTACCCCAGGAAGGTCCCCAACAATTATGTTGCAACATGGGTTGGGAAAGCTGCGCATTTAACCTTTCCTGTGAGGAATGGGATTTCAATATATGCCAATGCAAGTGGGTATTTCTCAATGTTACCTAAGAAAGTTCTGCATGTAACATGTTTGCCAGTATAATCTAAATGGTAAAATAAAGTCTCTCTTTAGACCAATGAGAGTAAATCCACTATCATGTAAGACGGTGGCAGCTTTGCCATTTACAAATCCGTGGTGGATGTTAAGTTTACCTCTGGAGTTTATTACCAAATTAGCTTCTTCATTGGCAATAGGTATTGCATGGCCCATGGTAGTAGGCCATCTTCATGAAAACGATCACAGATGGTACATTTGTTAAGATGGAATACATCAATGGCCTGTGCTGAATTTACAGGATGATTTTCACATGTTTCTTCATCTGATAAAGAGCTATCAAACTTGGCTGCATTATCCTTTCTAGTCATTTGTTTGCCTTTACAAGCATGACGCCAGTGTCCATACGCTTTGCAAAGGAAGCATTTTGTTAGTCTTTTGTAGCTCTTTCGCTCCTTGTCTTACTTAACTATATAGTTTTGCAAGTATGTAAGGTACCCAGGATGTTTGTCACACATATCATTTTCGTTATGCGACAGATGACAATATCTGCATTAATAATATTTCTCAGCAGATTGTTTAAAGGGTTTCTTGTTAACATAGGGACCTGACTTCGTTCTGTCATAGGTAGCGGCTGCTACAAAAATGGTGGTGGTAAAGATGAAATGATCTTATCTCTTAAAATGAGATCTTTCAATTTCTCAAAAGTATTTACTTTGGCTGATGATAGCCATTTGTTAAATACATCCTGTACTACTGAGATGTAGTCAGGGAAAGTTTGCGTTGGTTTTGGAGCTAATTTGCTAAACTGTTCTCTGTAGCCTGTGTCATCTAACAGGAAATGTGACATGATTTTGGATTTAATATACTGGTAATCTTTCCTAAGATCTTTGGGAATGGTCTCTATCACTTTCAGAGGTTCCCCAGAAAGACTTCTTATATATGTTATGTTCCATTCAGTCTCTGGGATCTGATAATGCTCTATTATCGTTTCAAAGTTCTGGGTAAATGCCTCAATGTAGTCCCCAGTGGTGAAATTTTTCACAATCCCTTGGTACTTTTTGTATTAATTCTCTTTTTCTAGTCTTTCTGACTTTCGAGAATCTCTCTCTACTGATGTGTCAGCCTGCAACTGTTTAATTTTCAGTTGCATTTCAAGTTCTTCTTTCTTCATTATTGCATTCATTTCAAGTTCTTCCTTCTTGGTTCTTCCATTCATTTCAAGTTATTCCTTCTTCGTTCTTGCATTAATTTAAATTTCTTCTCTCTTGCTCTGGGCAGAGATCTCAGCTTTCTTTATTTCGGCCTCTGCTTCTGCCTGTTTGGTTTTGGCAGCTAACTCTGCTTGTTTCGAGGCAGCTTCTGATTCTGCTTTTTTAAATTCTCTTTCAGCAGCTCTGTCTTCCCTAGCTTTTTCCTGTAGTAGGAGATGCTCTAAGTACTTTTTCTCACTCCATTTCGTTAATTCATCACCAGTTAACTTTAATTTCAAACCAGATTCGATGAAATCATTCAATGTAGACATCATGAAATATCCAATAAAATAAATGTACACAAAAAGTTAATTAAAGTGTTAGTAAATACTTTTTACAGGATTTATAGAATAAAACCTGTGCCTAAGCCTACACACAAAAGTATATGTGAAAAAAATAATACTTAAGTGATCTTTGGAGCTCTGGAGAACGATGGAGAACTGTTCCAGAGAATGGCTGCCTAAACGTTACTACTCGAAAAAAGTGGACTTCACTTCTTAGTCACTTCGGATGACACAACAAAAAAACCTGTTGCTTTTGGAATAAGAAAATATTAGGACATGTATGTTTATGTGGTGTATGCGTTGTCAACTAAGTTTTGTAGGTTTGTGTGCTGTCAAGTATGTTTGTTAGTCGTACTGTCATCCGTTCAAAACATTCAAACACTTGCTTTCCATGTTACTTTCTTCCCAAAACGTTCCGCTTACATACACTTTCAGTCCTATTTTACAACTGATTCAAGATGGATGACACAATTATGTTTCAATTAATCCAATATAGACGATGCATTTAAGTTCACACTGTTCAAAAACATCGGACGAAAGCACCCACGTTCACACTGTTCAAAATCCCGGACGAGCTCCCACGTTCACACTTGTCAGGGTCTTGCTTACAGCAATGACACTGGCTCGTACATACCAACAAGTGTGATACACAAACACGGTCACAGAATGACTTAATGTGACGAACTACACTTACAATGCAAACACTTTATTCACACAACTCACTCGTCGCAACAATTACATGTATCATACAATTACAATGACAATGCAATAATACATTCAATAAATATATCAATACACTACTACACAACTCACAGGCGCACAGTCATATCTTCTCACAGGCGTTCTATCTATGGCGTCCGTCAATCGGTGTGGACCCGAACGATCAGGACTTCTCACTGGCAAGGAAAATCAGGCCTCCTAAATCCAGTGAGCAATAATCAAATTGATTCATTTGGTTGTTTCGGGATTTGAAATTTAAATATTGAGCACAACCCGCCACTGGCAACGCCGATCATATTCCGGTGTGATTGGACAATCTTGAGCATAGCCTACGATGGGTGACGTTGTGGTATTCTCGTTATGATAATTTGGCCGTGTCCAACGTGTGCCTCGTGATTACACACCCGCTTCACACGCCAGTGATCCGGGGCATGTTTCCGGATCCGGTCAGGGATATGCACTACTGACGAGCTCAAACGAGAGCGAAACTCGAGTATAGTGCTTCCATATTGACGTGGATAGGCCTTAGGTTCATACCGGAATACGATCGGCGTTGCCAGTGGCGGGTTGTGCTCAATATTCAAATCATATTGATCTGAAAGAACAAAGATTATGTTTGTGTTTGGTATGTGCGCATCAGTATGGAAATCTGGGTATAGCAGGAATATTCACAGGGTTTTCGTTTTGTTTCAGGATCCCCCTGTTGTTTGTGGATATTCTGTTGGGAGATTTACCATCACCCAGTAACTACGCATAAGTGTGAAGCTGGCTATAGAAATTAACACCGTGTAAACAAGATCATCAACATGCCGTTTGTGATGCTGTACTTCGAAAAAGATTAATTGTAACCGAGAAGCTGAGTGTGAGGACAAGGTGGATTTCTACGAAAAATCCATAACTGTGCAGTGCCCGTCAACCAACTCAAAGAGTCAATCCAATTCTGAAGACTATATTTCCAAACATCCCCCTCGAACATTCTCCTGTTTTAACTCCCCTGCGACTATTTCTTCAACATGACAAAGAACACATAGCTGTCTACTAGTCTCTCATTAGTGACAGTTTGTGTGTCTTCTAAATTGTCCAACCTATTCTACGGATACTATCTAACTTTCTTTAGTTCGACATTACATTTATATTGTTGTCAGAGTCCTAGGGACCTGATAGAGAGGACATATCCCAGAGACAGGACATGGGAATAGAAGACAGAACATGGGAATAGAAGACAGGACAGTACGCCCTTGAACAGACAGGTCAGTGACTCTTGGATTGTACTACGTGAGACAGCAGTCACCAACGGACGGACTGACCCCTAGGTGAAGGACAGGACAACGTCCCAATACCGAGATGCATTACCTAAAACGATTATCCTCAGACAGCACGAGGTCAGATACCACGTGAAAGTAGACCGAGGGTAAAAGCTGGGGAGACGAGACTGGACTTTGAATGAGGATGGATGTGTCTGGATGTTTGCTAGAGAGCGTGAACTGCACAACCGATACGAGTGTTTGCTAGCGCTGAGAGCATTATGATATTAGACTGCGAGGACTGCCCAAAACAAAAGATGTCAATTGATACGAGAAAAAAGAATGCTGAAGTGCTACATAGAGCCTGTACTTTTGTGTGGATGTGAAGCGTGGGAAATGAGAAGTCAAGCTGAAAAACATCTGATGGCTATGGAAATGTAGTTTCTGCGGAAAATGCAAAGAATACAATGGGCAGACAGAAAAACCAATTACCAAGTCCTACAAGAAATACATGAAGATCGTAAACTGATTAGAGTCAGTAAAAAATGCGTGGTCACGTTATGCGAAGAAATGAATTGGCGAACACGGTGACAACTGGTAAGATCGATGAGAATAGAACAAGGGCAAGACAGAGAAGTAAATATCTGGATGACGTGGCCATGTGGCATGGTCGAGACAAGAACACTGAACTGATCCACGACTCTGCTGATCGAGTGAAATGGCGAATCATGACCGCCCAAACTTATCGGCATGGCACATGATGGATGGGTCGATCAATAGCGGGTTAATTTTTTTCCAAGACTGCATATACTTATACATCATCTAACGGACTGTCATGAATGGACCAAGTAAGGTGCAAGAGAAGAATATGCTGTGTCACCAAATACCGGTATTAGAAAGAAAACTAAGCTTAGACATGTTAGATGTTTGGCAATTGAACATAGATGAACATCTCAAACGGCGTGTTGTCATTGCTAGAATTAAATTTACCTGCAGCTTTACGGAAAACATCAGCTACTGTGGTAATTCACTTGTCACTTAAACGTGCCCTCTTAAAATTCGCATTGTCGACTTCATTGCGCCGGGTTTATCCCATATAGCTCATCCTGTTTCCATAGCGCGGAAAGCGTCGCGCAAAGCACGAACTCCGTAGCTCTAGCGACGACCCTTAGTTGTCTCCGAAAAACTGCACTCGTGCACCGAAAGACGCGGCCGGAATCAAACACACAACCTTCGGAGCAGAGTCAGACGGCTTGGCTACTTCGCCATGGATACTCTAAACTTATATATGCGACCAACGACATCTTGTTTCTTTTGGTCATAAAAAATATCGTCTACCATATCTGATATTATTATCACGCACATGCATATGTACCAGCTAAAAATATAGTGACATCAATGATTAAGTTATGTAATGGACGTTTATTGCGCATTATATATATTGTAGCTTTCGTGACTGCACCTCGTTTAATATATTATCTTCTACGTGAGATTACATAATAGAAATATAACATATGGAAATTACGTAAACAACTTTTATAGATTTTGATCGCCATGGCAGTATTCATGATTAAAAATATGATTATACTTTCTGCAATCTAACAATTTGCATAACAAAGTCGTGACTTATACTCCAAAACATTAGTGTTCTTGTCTCCCTTGTTTCTGAAAGCATCATGTATATTTATGTCCCTTGAAACTATGTCTTCTCATTATACAGAAGTCTACATGTGTACATATGAAACATTATCATTACTGAAAGTGGGAAGTTGAGGTGTTAGAACTATGAGTGAGGATAGACAATTTGATAACAGTATGAACGAAATGAGAAGACTGAATATTAGCATGTTAGGTATATGTGAGACCGGATGGAAAGGAATGGACATTATAACATCAGAGGCATTGAGCATAACCCATTCTAGTGGAATGAAAACACATCGACTGGTAGCAATTATAATGAATATATAGATATTAAAATCGATTAAAGGATGTTGGACTGTGTCAGATAGAATATTACTACTAACGTTGAGTGGAAGACCTTTCGAAATCAACATCATACACGTTTATGTACCAACAACTGACAGCAGCGATAACAGCATCAAAGCATCTTATAATGATTTTGAGATTTCCTTCAAGAAATGCAAGCATTCGGAACTGAGTAACATTATGGGTGATTTTAATGCTAAAGTTGAAACTCAACAGGACGGATGCATAGTAGCCATAAATGGTCTAGGCCACAGGTTCCCAAACCACTTATGACCGGCCAGCTGTCAGAAAGTGGCACGCGAGGTCTCGTTATTTAATATAATATATTTTAGTAATTTCAAAAATGCATTCGGAGAGCCCCGTCAGCGTGCGATAATCGCGCCTATTCAGTTTGTAACGAAAGGTTATGAAATTCCCATACCCCAGCCTTGTCGACCAATCAGAGTGCACATAACTTTCAGCACGAAGTAATTGATTTGAAATGCAATTCTGCACTGAGATGTAAATTTCTGGAGCTACCTGCTTCACCTTCAGCTGATCATATGATTTCAGTCTGGCGATTATTGCCTGTCGAACAATTTGAACACTTGCGTTCATTCGTCCGGAGATACATTTGTTGTTTTGAATCGACTTACAGATGCGAGCAGTCATTTTAAGCAATGAGAGTTATAAAAAAAAAAAACAACGTTCCAGACTCACCGACAGTAATCTAGCTGTGCTTATGACTTTGGGAACGACAGATTTATGCCCAGAGCAGCCCAGACATTGATAAAATTTCATCTGAACTTAAGTAACTGGTTATGAAGAACAGTTACACTTGTAAATTAATTATATTAATAGCGATTTTCGAAAATGATTTAAAATGTATTGTTAAATGAACTTTTGATTTTAAATCAAAACATGACCGCAGTGTAGTACTGACACTGACTTTAAAGTTTTAGAATATTGTTGACGAAAGTTAAGAAAGGTAAGAATGATATTGCACGTCTTTTATAATTTTATAACGTGATGGCCCGCTTAACTACCGAAGATAGTAGATATGTCCCGCTGCTTGAAAAGCTTGGGAACTGCCATATGACGGTACACTCCACAAAAGTCACGAATGGGATTTTCCCAGTTCTGCACAAAAATGGACAAATAGGAAAGGAAGATACCATTGGAAACGAATATAGCGTCACAGAACAACAAAGGTCTTTCTCTGTGTGTGATTCTGAAAAGAGGACGTGTCTTCCAGAGATCCGTATGCAACTTATTCCGAGCGTCAGCGAATAGATTTTCAGGAAGAGGGATCGATCGGCAAAAGGGATAATTAAAGCAGAACCCGAAAACCTAGACGTGATAAAACTCAGGACAGCGAAATGACAGGTCCACGCCTCAAGGAGAACATTAGGAAGAAGGCAGGGAGTTTCATGAAATGTAAATAGTTAAACGCCGCGCCCACATCTCGGGAGCAGTTTAATAACACATGTGAATCATCCTTTGTTATTTGTTCCACTCGATACAAAATAAAAGTACGAGTCTGGTTCCTTCCTTGGAGTCGTTTGATTATTCGTCACACTGTTCAAAGGTGAGTGTTAAAACTGAGTCAAATGTCATTCTATAATCCCAATGATAAGGAAAGACATGGCATAAAGATGGGAAGCTCGCCGGTTTTTTTTTAAGAATCCAATTGTCAACAAGATCTTCCCGCAAAAGTATTAGTGAACAAGAAATGCGCACTAATGGAAAATGAATTGCGCGCCGGAATACAGTGACACGCACGGAGTCGCATCGGAAGAACGTCAAGAGTGTGGAAAAGTAAAAAAAATGTCGGCCTCCATACACAATGGTTAGAACATCGGGAATGAATCATTCATAAGAGCAACTTGAACAATCAAAGGAGAAAGGAAGGTAGGAAAGTATATATATATAAAGTATATGATGGAGAGTATTTATAACGAACAATCATTATGCTGAACGTTAAGAAAGAACACAACCATTTATTATACATATGCACATCAGCAAACAAAAGGCAAAACGCACACTGGTGCACATAATGATCACAACTACAAACGATCTTTTCTTCGTTTTAATTTGAAGAATATTCAGTGACAGATCTGCAGTAAGTACATTTAATGCACAAAATAATGCTCTCCGAAATGTCTATTTTTCATAGACGTATTACACGTACCTATACTTATGATGTCATTAGAACTGACTTCGACATGTGTTGAGATCGAACATAGTCCACAGTGAGTCTCCATTTGCAAATCATACTAGACGCGTGAACATTACTTTATGATACACAGTCAACACCGCACACGTTATCACGGACAAATGGTAGAACATTACGCTGAACCGACACCTCACTCGCTCAGGATCAACACAGTTGTGGTCTACATGGAATGTTACCCTTGATATTCTCCAACGGGACACGAGTAGACAGTACATACGCACCACACAACAGACAACAGGAGGATTTGGAGCTTTCAACTACTGGATAGATACGTATTGTAAATACAATATACGTCACAAGACCGAACATTTTGATTACGTGTTGGATGATTTTATGCTGCAACACTCAGAGATTTTACGGACATTGTTACACTTCGAACAACGAACTGGTGGACACTGATAACATTATGAAAGATATCAACACACATCGGAGACGGACACTACATTCCACCACATCAATGTTGCACAATATATTGCACTAAAAATACCTGATCGGACATTTAATTGACATAATATTGGCTTAATCGCATTAAAGTATAGACACACCGGACTTATGATATGTCGGCCTTGGGTACATCGTCTTCCAACAAGGAATATTATTAACTAGCCACTGGCGCCAGTTACTAACGTCATTTGCACTGGCCAGGAAGACATCAAGAACCCAGTCACAAGATATTTATTTAGATACGTGGTGCATATCATAGATATATCATAATATAGTCAAGACACTAATTCACAACGACATTTACCCCAGAGAGTTCATGCACGCCTTTTCAACTTTATCACCAACGCTCGCACAGGAAATAATGATGGCCATTTTCAATGAAGTAACTCAAACCAGGGAACTGGATCATTACGCTTCTCGACGCCATACATAGGAGTCACGCTGTTAGTCAGCGTCGTTTCCAGTTATTCAAGGGTCGTCGATGGTACCACAGCCGACTAAGTTTCGCTGAAGTCGGCCACGAACCGCGTGGTTTCAGGGTACTAGTGTAAGTTTATTACACTATCGTCATACGCAAACAGGAGCAACTAACACGGAGACACAGTATAATTGTTCTACTCATACGTCAATCGATCGGACAGCAAATACTAGTTACGTCAATACAGAACATTATCGTCAGTCAAATCAACAGTTTACATTCATGGGACACTGGATGGATTTGGAAACTCGTTAAGGCCAGTATTGTTTATTGTGGTCGATTGTCCAACATCTGTTGTATATTAATAAGCTGCTGATTATAAATGTTAACAAAAGCAATTACAAACTAGCAGTGTGGGTGGTTAGAATGGGTATTTCTAACGTGGTTAAGCACGCTTGATTACTTTAGAAATCGTTTGTGTTGACTAGCATCAGGTCAATACGAAAGTCATTTGTATTGGTCTTGCGTGTGATAACACATATTGTTGGTATCGTAATTGTAAGTAGTATATAAAGTGTTTATCGTGTTGTTACTTAAATTTTTTAGGAGTAATAATTTTGTCTGTTGTGAATGAAAATATGTATTGTCGTCTTGCGTCAATCGTCTTTTGTCAATGTTAGTATTGTGTCGCTGTACTTTATATTGAATATATTTTTACTACTAATTTCTAGTGCTTACGTTTTGTAACGGTTAGGACGTTATCTATCTTGCGCCGAGTTGCTATTCTTCTCGCGTGTTTATACTCTTCTATATTATTGATTTCGAGTTGACTTCTCATTCAACTTGCGTATATATAATTGAATACGCTTGTCATTGTCTACCTACGCATTCTATCAGCTGGGTGGCACATATCTACTATTAGTAGCGGTATAATTTACAGATCATTAAGACAACATGTCAACACTTCAAGACTTCATGGACATGGGTGAAAGGTCTGGTTTGACCGGTGCAGACCTCAGGAATTGGGCGAAGCAAGAATTGAAAGATTTTCAGACACAGCAACGTGAAGAGAGAGCTGAAAAATTGGCAGCAGAGAAAGAAGCAAAACAGCTTCAAGCTTCACAGGAACGAGAGAGATTGGCTCTTGAGAAAGAGTTAAAAGAAAAAGAGATGGCGTTGGAACGTGACAAAATTGCCGCTAGAGAAAAGGAATTAACGCTGGAACGGGAGATGAAAGATAAGCAACTGGCATTTGAGAAAGAAAAACTTTTGGCCGAACAACTTCTTAAGGACAAGGAAGTTGAAGGTAATTTGAAAGTCAAGTCATTGGAAATGGATCGTGAAGCTGAGATTGAACGAGTAAGAATTCAAGCAAAACATAATGATCCAGTGAAAAAGTATCAAGGTCTTTTTCGCAATTTCCAGCAAGGTGATTCTGTCAGTTCTTGGATTACCAATTTTGAAGTAGCTCGTAAAGTACTTACAAGGTACCGGAACAAGACATACCGATTCTATTCCACAGGCATCTCGCATTGGAGCCTTTAAAGGTAATTGAGTTAATACCTGAGGACTTACGTACTAACTACAAATACATGAGAGATCGTGTGTTGGCACACTTCAGTCTAGATGAATCGGGCTTACGTACAAAATTTAAAACACTCACTCCCAAGTCTAACCAAACATTCCTTGACTTTGTTTCTGAGTTAACCTCATCTTTTGATAAATGGACTAAAGCCGCTGATATTGGGTCTGATTACAATAAAATTCGAGACTTAATAATTAGAGATAGACTACTATCTGCAGTACCAGAGGTCATGTCTGTATTTCTAGTGGAGAATAAATGCAAAGATCTTAAGGAAATGGAAACGAGGGGAGAATCATATTTCAATGCACATCGAGACATATTCGCAAATTGTACACCGCCAGAACTGATAATAGGAGCAAGTGCTAGATTCCAAAAAGGCAATGGCAAGTTCAGAAAATTTAGCAGTAATAAATATAGAAATAGTCCATACTCTAATAGAGAAGGAGACAGACCAAGAAAAGGACACCTATCCAGATGTCAATACTGCAAATTATCTCATGGACATTTGGAAATGTGCGATCGACACCCTGGGTATACAGATTATCTTCGTGACATAACAGCAAAGAAAAGGAGCAAGTATGATTCATTCAAGAGAAGCATCAAATGTTTCTCGTGTCGGGCGTACGGACACACTAGCAGGTCTTGTCCAATGAAGAATTCTTGGAAGGAAGCGAGTACCGCATACGTATTTTCGAGTAGTGACTCGGATGACCTAGAAGAGACACACGCAGCTATCATACAACAGTATGATGACAAGACTGACAAGAATTTAACAGACAGTCCTATTGACGAATCAGTCGAGATAATCCATGAAGCCAATGCCGCTAATATTCAAAATGGCAAAATAAAAGTTCACCAGGCATGGGTGAATGGTGAACCTACTACCTGTATCCGTGATTCAGGAGCTTCAATTGTTGGAGTTGATAAAAGACTGATAAAAACAGAAGACTATACAGGTGAAACAGTTGACTGCAGAACTTTTGGAGGAACAATCGAAAGATACAAAATTGCCACAATTACAATACAATCACCATACTTTGAAGGCACAATAAATGCAGCAGTATTACCTAACCCTTGTGCTGGTCTACTAATTGGGAATATACCCAATGCAAATCAGTTCACTCATGAAGAGGCAATGCAATGGGAGATTGAACACGCGCGAACGAATGCAGTTACAAGAGCTCAAGATCGAAAGAACAATGATCAACCTTCTCAGACAGACATTGACAATACACAAAACAATATCAGACTGACAACTGACTTACCGAGTGAACAAAAACAGGATCCAACATTACAAACATGTTTTAAAAACATACAAGAACCGTCAAAACAAGCTAAACGTGGAAATTGGAAATTTTTCCTAGACAATAATATTTTATCAAGACGGTACAATAGGGGTACAACACGTTACATACAAACAGTACTTCCAAAAAAATATCGCGTAGAAGCGCTGAAACTCGCACATGATTCACCATTTGCGGGTCATATGGGTATTTCCAAAACTACAAGCAGATTACTAACACAATTTTATTGGCCTGGTTTTACCAAAGACATTACAACACATATACGCTCATGTACATTATGTCAAATGACCACACAAAAAGGCAAACATCCGAAAGCACACGTTCAGAAAACGGATTTGGCATCTAGACCATTTCAGAAAATTGCTATAGATATTGTGGGTCCATTGAACACTACTACTGATCGTGGTAATAGGTTTATCTTAACCATGATTGATCTTTGTACTCGTTGGCCAGAGGCTATTCCTCTCAAACATATTACGAGTAGATCCATATTAGATTCATTGTTATCAATTTTCAGTAGAATTGGATTCCCAAGTTGCATACTATCTGATAGAGGTAGTCAATTCATATCAACAGCTACTCAAGAAGCAATGAAAATACTTGGTATTCCACAAGTCTTTAGTTCTCCTTGGCACCCAATGACAAATGGGGTCAACGAAAATTATAATGGAGTCCTTAAGCGAACTCTAGCAAAAGTAGCAGCGGATAGACCCAAAGATTGGGATATTTTACTACCAGCGGTACTATTTGCATACCGAGAGGTACCACAATCTAGTACGGGATTTTCTCCATTTGAGTTAGTATACGGAGCAAATCCACGTGGTCCATTATTATTATATAACGATATGCTTACGAATAAGACATATGATTATCCTAAAAGAGAAGCATACGAAATGGTGACACAGTTGAGAGACAAAATCATTACAGCTTGCCAGATCGCAAAATCTACACTAAGTAAAGCTGGAGAAAAGTACAGACAGTATGATAATAGGAACGCCAAGACAATAGTCTTGAAAGAAGAAGAAGAGGTTTGGTTATTATTACCTGATCCTCGAGACTGTTTAGTTACTTCATGGCAAGGTCCATTTAAAGTGATCAAGAAAATTAGTGATGTAGATTATAGGATAAATGTAAATGGGAAACATAAAATATTTCACATAAATATGTTAAAACCATATATCCCACGTGATAACAACACATCACAGGTAACGAAACAAATTCCACATAGAATAGCAGCAGCTTGTTGGGTTATTAACGAACAGCAAGAAGATGCTATCAAACAACAGATTCCAACACCGATAGTTAATAGTGAGAGTAGTTGGCAATCTATACAAATAATGTCAGGATCTATCGATCCAAGACAAAGATAAACTTATTGCAGCAATAAAAGAGTTTAGTACAATATTTTCCGACACACCGGGACAAACATCACTTATCAAACATAAGATAACTTTACTCTCGAATGTCCCAGTTAAAGTGAAACCTTATCCCATCCCAATACATTATCTAGAGAAAGTTACTGCAGAGATTTCAGAACTGGATAAAACGGGAATTATAAGAAAATCTATCTCAAACTACTGTTCTCCGGTAGTAATTGTGAAAAAGAAAGATGGTTCATTACGTTTATGCGTGGATTATAGAAAAGTAAATGCATTAACACTATTAGACGCAGAACCAATGCCAAACATTGATGAGTTAATCGAGGGCATGGCAAACTCGAAACTCTTTTCGAAAATTGATCTCACCAAGGGATATTGGCAAATTCCCATGGATGAAGAATCAATGCATATTACAGCTTTCAGTACACCATTGGGTCTATATGAATGGGCATATCTTCCATTTGGGCTACAAAATGCACCAAGCACATTTATGCGTATGATGAGAAGACTACTACATGGAATTTCCAATGTAGCGACTTATATGGATGACATCTGTGTGCATACTTCAGATATTGACACACATGTTAAAATTCTGAAACAGGTATTTCAGAAAATACAACAACATGGGTTGAAAGCTAAACCGAGTAAAATTGAAATAGGTTTTACTGAGATACAATTCCTTGGTCATAGAATTTCTAACGGATTCAGGAAAACTGATCCAATGGTAGTTACTAAAATTCTTAATATCAAACCTCCAACATCAAAAAAAGAATTAAGGAGTATACTAGGTCTGATTAATTATTATCAAAAGTTCATTCCTAATTTTGCTGATATGACAGCAACATTTTCTGAACTATTAAAGAAAGGTCAGCCTACAAAAATAGTTTGGACAGATGACCATGATAAACTATTACAACAGATAAAAACGTTGTTCAGTGTCTATCCTATTCTGAAATTGCCTGATGTCTCAAAAGATTTTGTATTACAAACGGATGCTAGTTTACACGCTATTTCAGGTGTATTACTTCAATTATATGAAGGAAAGTTACATCCAATTCTTTACTTCAGTAAAAAGTTATCAGAGACACAGAGGAATTATGCTATCACTGAACTTGAAGCATTAGCATTAATTGAAAGTATTGAGAAATTTTCCAGATATTTACTTGGTAGGAAATTTCTTGTTCTTTCTGATAACAAACCTCTACAGATTTTCAAATCTGGTCATCCTAAGAACTCTAGAATTCATAGATGGTCTTTGTTATTACAAGATTATGAATTCGATATCTGTCACATCCCTGGAAAGGATAATAATCTTGCAGACATTCTAAGTCGATTGTAGTATATAGTAAGACTAATATATATTATAATTTATTCAGTTATAGTTTATTGTATCGGTTCTGTTCAAATAGCACCTAATTAATAAACAATGTTGATACAATCGGTGACTTTAAATTAATACTGTTAGTAATACATAGTATAATCAAATAGATACATGTGTGGTTAATTTACATTTGTTGACAGAGACATATGCACGGATGCAATGGTCCAATAATATGTCCTGCACATTGGATGGATGTTTGACCGTCATTATTTTACGTGGAAAACTGCGGTCAAGTATTTGTAGATTGTGTTGTGTAATTTTATTGGTTAATTCCGATTGAACAATTACTTAGTTAATTAGTTTGAGTTAATTTGTTATATTAATAAGTTAAGTAGATAAGTCAGTATTTTAGAATATGTATATTGATAATTATTATTCAATGGTTCATTGTGATGAAGTGAGTGGGTTTTGGTTGAATTAATTTTGGAAGAGCGAACTATTTTGCCAATCGATCCATTAAGATCTATGAATATATACGGAATTGGCTGATGGTCTAAAGATATACACACACATATTGGACAGTCGAACATATCAAATGGCTCCATAAAATTTCGCAAGACATGGATAGTTACGTCTACCCTACCAACATATAAATATATATGGAATATATGGAGGAACAACAACAACGACCAAAAATGGAATACTGGGAAACCCATTATTACTCTCGTCCAAAACTCATGGTATGACCTAGAGTTAGGACACACTTGTCTATTGAGACAAGGTAGGGACTAATATGGTTATTAGTTGGTATGATCTCCCATGATCAGCCACACGACGTCTAATGGGGTATTAGACAGGTGGGCGTGCCCGTCATATGACAGTATTATTTTTTTTTGAGGGTAGATAAAGGGAGAGACTAGGAATTTTCCAGGTTTCGTTGTTAAAGGTTAATGCATATATTTGCAAAGTACTACATATATCCATAGAAAAAAAATGAAAACATTTTTTTTTATCTAGGAGGGGGCATTATGCCATATGACGGTACACTCCACAAAAGTCACGAATGGGATTTTCCCAGTTCTGCACAAAAATGGACAAATAGGAAAGGAAGATACCATTGGAAACGAATATAGCGTCACAGAACAACAAAGGTCTTTCTCTGTGTGTGATTCTGAAAAGAGGACGTGTCTTCCAGAGATCCGTATGCAACTTATTCCGAGCGTCAGCGAATAGATTTTCAGGAGGAGGGATCGATCGGCAAAATGGATAATTAAGGCAAAACCCGAAAACCTAGACGTGATAAAACTCAGGACAGCGAAATGACAGGTCCACGCCTCAAGGAGAACATTTGGAAGAAGGCAGGGAGTTTCATGAAATGTAAATAGTTAAACGCCGCGCCCACATCTCGGGAGCAGTTTAATAACACATGTGAATCATCCTTTGTTATTTGTTCCACTCGATACAAAATAAAAGTACGAGTCTGGTTCCTTCCTTGGAGTCGTTTGATTATTCGTCACACTGTTCAAAGGTGAGTGTTAAAACTGAGTCAAATGTCATTCTATAATCCCAATGATAAGGAAAGACATGGCAGGAACCACTGGTCTAGGCCTACATAATTAACGAGGTTGCAGACGTGTACAGTGGTCAAATGAGCACCAGATAATTATTTAAGATCTGCTATCAACATCACCCAAGCCTTACCATAAAATGAGAAATCAGATTGATCACATGTTCCTCAACAAAAGAATTCGAAATGCCTTAACTCTCTAAAAAACTATAAACCGCGCAGACTGCTACAACGACCACGGATTAATCATGAGCAATATACATATACATTTAAAGAAGGCCAAATATACACTAAGAAACACAAAATGTGATCTACGTGCACTGCGACAGTGAAGAGAGAGGAGATAAAGGATACATTAAACGTTGAGGTAAAGAACAGATTTGATTCACTGTCGGATATGGAAATTTAATTTCCCGATGTCAGCGACCAATGGGAAATATAACAGGCTGTTTCTTAAATCAGCATCACAGAGACATTTTTCCCGAGTTTACTATATCAGATCTGACAGCGTGGTTGCTCGGCTGGAAGATGTTGACAAAGTTAAGGGATCTCAACATGCACACATATATAAACACCGGTAGGAGAAATAAAGACTTTTGACTGAGTGGTTACACGCCCTGGAGCTACTAAGGCAAATATAGACAGATGGAAATAGCACATGCAGTATACAAGTAAATGAAATTATTCTGAAACAAATGAATCGGTATAATTATCTCGGAAGGCCCGTCTGATGGGAGATTCCTTGTAGAGATTAGAACAAGAATTTCCATGGCGAAGGTACGGTTTGCAAGATGGAAAACATATTGACCAATAAAAAGATGGGAAAAAAAGTGTTGAAGTGCTACATAGAAGATCTGCTTTTGTATCGATAACAGACGTGGATAATGAGCAAGCAGGCTGGAAACTATATGATGACTATGAAGATGTGGTTTCTGAGGAAAATGCAAATAATACTATGGATACAAAGTGGATATTAAGCAGCAACGGAGAGAAAGAAACATGTTTATGGCCTTGTACTCTTTTTTCAGCCAGTTCAGTTAGTGATATATATATATATATATTGACACATATGCTTATTAATGTCTTGCAAGCAACAGGAACCCATTTTGAAGCTAAGAAGAGTATTTTGAATATCAGTTACAATTT
Organism: Cepaea nemoralis; assembly: GCA_014155875.1. Classification (NCBI taxonomy): domain Eukaryota; kingdom Metazoa; phylum Mollusca; class Gastropoda; order Stylommatophora; family Helicidae; genus Cepaea; species Cepaea nemoralis. Next base: position 22,331 of record JACEFZ010020612.1, on the reverse strand, counting down.
AATTTAAATTCGAAAGTAAGTTATTTCGCTTAAAAGATAATGTGTAAGCATCAGATAGGCTTATTCAAATTTTAATATAGCGTGTCTTGTATCCATTTAATCATATATATATATATATATATATATATATATATAGATATATATATATATATATATATATATATATATAGATATATATATATATATATATATATATATATATAATCATATAAATATAACACTTAATATGGCTATATTCTTTTTGTGTTGTCTGGCACACAGATTTGTGCCTTGAAATAATATGATTTATGTTAATACAAACATTATCAATAGTGGTTACAAGAAGTGGATCATAAATACACTCTAAATGTACCAAACTCCGAAAGAAGAGATCGAGATACTACATGACCAGGATCAGTAAGGTCAATGGGGCCTATGATGTTCTAAAATCTCCAAAAGTAACTTTTGTGGTATTCCGTGAGTTGATATTTGGTTGAATTATATGTTATAATTCTTCCTGATGCAGCAGTTTTCTAATGACTACTACCGATAATGGTATTAAATGTATTCCTAGAAATTAGCGGGATCGCTTACTTTAGAAAGAGAACACCGATCTATAAGTGATCCAGTTTTATGAGAAGGTAATTTTACAACAGTAAGTATGACTTGTTATGACGTTGTAGTCAGATATGTTGGTTCCTATGCACGTTAATGAAGTCAGCTGTAATAATAAAAAAAAGTAATAACCACAGTTATGCACTAATCTAGGCGTAATTAATACAGAGTTAAAAGCATCGTGGTTTGGAAACGCTCAGATGTCTAGATATAAAGGTGACCACAGCTTCTGTACTGTTTGTTAGTTGTATTGTATTCATAGTTATTTTTGTGTGTGTGCAAATGTGTATATAATTGTTGTCCTCCTGTCCCACGCAAAAAAACCAGATGCAAGAGAAACTAACATTATGGGATAGAAGGTCACAACAATTGTCTATAGGGGAGACTGGGGAGAAATGGACATAGGGGAGAAATGGACCACCCCCTCTCTGGCCCCTGGCTGTGATGCAATGAAAGTGAAACCATAATAAGTTTGTTTTCCACATCAAACATAGTCCGAATTTTTCATTTGCCATCGACTTCCCGCACAGGTCGTTCCCACGCAAAGTTTGAAAAAATTTTCTGCACTAAAGTTTCTTTTCCAGTTCCAGACAACCATCGTAAAGCAGACGCATAGTCAGGAATCAGAACAAGGTAATTACGTTAATATCTTTATTTACTTGTTATTTAAGAGTTCATATAAAAATATAGCATATAATATTAGATTTAAGATACTTTATGGCTGAATAGTTTAATACATTGATGGGGGAGAAATGGACCGGTTCATTTCTCCCCATGGTTCATTTCTCCCTATAGAAGAAATTGACAAGACAGTCTGTTATTATTAAAAGTGTTGAAGATTGCATTCGAATATCAGCATTATTGATTCTTTTTAATACTGGGGTCTAAATCTAGACCAATAAAACTGTTAACAAATTTGATTTCAGTGATTTATTAAAGATGCACGCCATTCGTGCTATGATCAGTATTTCTTTGCAAATGATAGGCCTACCATTCTAAATGTTATATAATTATGTCACTCTTTTGTTTCAGATGCCAAGATTGTACATCAGAAACACCTACGGAGGAACGTATGAGAGAAGCTGTTAATGCTGTGAAAAATGGAATGAAAGTGAGGAAAGCTGCAAGGGAGTACGGCATTGCTCGCTCTACCCTCAATAACAATCTTACAAAAGACAGAGAAGGAAATGGTCTGCCTACTAGATTCGTACCAAATTATAGGCATAGCCTTGTTTTCACAGCTAAGCAAGAAGCTGATTTTGCTAGTTACTTGAAAGATTGTGCAAGAATGTTCCATGGACTCACAACTAAAACCGTTCGTATTTTGGCGTACGAGATGGCGAAAGTCAATAACATTGCACATCCTTTAACCTGGGATGAGCAAATGATGGCAGGGAATGACTGGCTTTGTGGATTTTTGCGACGGAATCCCGAGCTGACCATAAGGCAACTGAGGCAACATCTCTGGCTAGAGCTACAGCTTTCAACAAACATAATATTTGCACCTTCTTCAACATTGTGAAGGAAACCATTACAAAACTAAATGTGAGTGGAGCTCAAATCTACAATTTGGATGAGTCAGGTCTGACCACTGTACAGAAAGTGCCAAAAGTAATTGCCCCACGAGGAGTGAAGCAAATAGGCCAGGTGACATCCAGAGAAGAGGAGAACTGGTCACAATCTGTTGCATTGTGTCAGCTGCGGGTCACATTATCCCATCCAGTTTTTGTGTTTCCCAGAAAAATTTTTAAGAATTTTATGCACCTGAAGGTTCCCTTTGGCCTTGTGAATGAATCAGGTTGGATGACCCGTGATAATTTCGCCAAAGTTATAAATCACTTCATTAAGCATTCAAGACCTTCCAAAGACTTCCCTTTGATTTTGATCTTGGACAATCACGATTCCACATTTCATTTGAATCACCTGAACTGTGCAAGAAAACAACATTCATGTGATTCACGTTGCCAACCACACACCTCATCTAAAACTCAGCCCTTGGACCGTTCAGTTTTTGGACCATGAAGTCGGTCTACAACAATGCGTGTGATTCATGGATGATGAAAAATGTTGGGACAACCACTGACAATCTATCAAGTTGCAAATCTAGGAGGCCATGCTTTTCTTAAAGCGGCAACTCCCATTAACATTCATCAGGCTTTGCAGTGTCCGGTATTTGGCCCTTTAACGAAGATGTTTTTACAGAAGATGATTTTATGCCTTCAGAAATAACGAACAGGCCCATCAGCAAGGACAGTGAAAATGCCACTTTAGAAAGCAATGAACAGACAGGATCAGCATCTCCACATTGTGGTACCAGCACAGATCAAACTGCACAATGTGTAATGTTGAGAACCTTGTAGATGACTTGCAGGAAATATCAGGGAGTCTTCAACATAAAGCTACTTCTTCCTTTACTTCGCCTCATGTTTTCAGAGGACTACCAAAAGCTGGTCCGCGAAAAGATTCAAATAATATGAGGAAAAGAGGAAAAACTATGCTGGCTACTTCTACGCCAGAAATGGATCGAATTAGGGAAAGAGCGGTGATGAAAGAAAAGGCAGCAAAAGTTCCACCCAAAAAGGCAAAGAGACAGCTGCTGAAAGAACTTGATGTTGATTCAGATCCAGAAACTGACACTTCGTTTTGTGATGACACAGATTCTGATGTTTCATTTGGTGAAAATGAGGAGTGTACGGTTAGCTTGACTGGTGTGCGTGAGATTTTTGAAGGCCAGTGTGTGCTATGTGAATATGGAACAAAGAAGACTTGTTTTTACTATGTAGGAATTGTAAGGGGAGACATTGATGATGATGGTGATGTTGAGGTAGAGTTCTTGCGCAAGAGTGAGAAAGTTGCTGGTAAATTTGTTAAGCCTAAGGTAGAAGATGTCGCCAGTGTCTCAATTACATGTATTAAAGCACAGCTTACTAGATCTACAATCACTGGAACCACTTCTAGGACCAAAGATGGCTATGTCTTCAAAGAAAGTCTTGCAGGCATAAATGTTCGATAAAACTTTATATTAGATTAATATATCATATTAAACTTTTTCTACTGTCGCTTAAAATAATAAAAAAAAAAACTGCAAATATCCTTTTAATGATTATTTATTTCTTATAGCAATATGGATGAGTTGTTGCTGCTTCTTTTTAAAAAAAGGTCCATTTCTCCCCACTATGGTCCATTGCTCCCCACGTGCTGGTCCATTTCACCCCTATGGTGGTCAATTTCTCCCCATGTTCATATACATTTTTGAAATGCATTTTGTAAAGAAACATATAGAAATAGATTGCTAAATGCTTTCCCCTTTTAAAATAAATGAATGTACAACATTTTAGTCATGGTTTTGTTATGTTTCTATAAAATCTGTTCCGGTGATGAGCAAAAATTGAAAACTACAAAATTGCTGGTCCATTTCTCCCCAGTCTCCCCTACACATTCAAAGGGAAGGACACAGAAAGTGAAAATAAATCAAGCAAATGATTATCCGATGTTTCTTAGTGAAACCCTACTTCAAGATACAGATTCAACTTCTTACTTAGGTAGCAATGTAAACAAAATGCGGGAACAGTTAAATATATCAAAATAAGAGTGTAGAAGCAAAGGTGTTTTATAACATTAGGAACATTCTGGAAGCATGAACAAACATGTCTCCCTTTCTCTATCACTTGGATGGTCAACTGGGATATCCCCTTCTTACAGTTATAGAGTCATGAATGCATTTTCAACACCCTCCAATACTTCAGCAGAGTAGGTCAAGTAAACGCTGAGTTTCAAAAACATTACAAGTATCTTTTGCGATACGTCATTATCAGTGAACGTCAGAAACAGTGTGCTGAAGTGTAATATAGTAAATGAGTTGCTTTATGCAGGAAACCATGGGATGTCAAGGAACAAAGAAGGAAGAACTTCAAAGCAAATATTTTTGACATGCACATTTTAATAACACCTGATATGGTCTTTGAGTCTTTATGTTAGAAAAAATTTCACACGTTCCGTAGCTTCACATTAGCCCCAAATGTATTAAATTATGTTCCCAGATAAAGAGCAAAACATTGTTCATATTCCATTCCATACTTGTTTTACAACAAACTTGTGGTGTTCTATGTGCTGACAGGTGGCATACTTTTAACTTATTCCACGTCCGTATGCATCGAACTTCAAATGGAACCTAAAGGGTACTCTGAAAAAATTACCTTTAGCGCGTACGCTAAGAGTTAACGTCATGCAAATAGATCAAATCAGTTATATTTGTTGGGATAATATGAATGTACGAAAGTCGTTGTCTCTTGACATTGCGTTGTAGTCAGATTTTTTTTTATACGAGCAAAGCCATGTCAACATTTGAAATGGAATAAATCATCATCATCACACCCCTTAACTACTCTGCATGCAGTCAATACAGACGGGGAAGCAAATGGGATCACTGGAAAGCATCAAGTGGGAAATTAATAGTTACAGTTAGTTACATATCCATTACAGCACATTACAGTCAACCTCAATATGTTTAGCTATCTGTGATTTCTTAGCATTGTTAGGGTCGGTAGTTTACCATTGCTTTCTGAGCGACCGGCAACCATACAATTGTGTAACAATCAGCGCAATGCTGTCTGATTTCAAATCGTCTGCCTGTGTTTTTGGAACGCGGTTTGCGGGATTAAGAATTACGTTCGTAACACCTTCTCCACAGCGCCATTTACATAATACAAATGCACGTAAATAACTCATAAAATATCTTCACATCTTGTGAGAAAAGAATACACACAATGAGACTGACCTCAAGTGTTTAGGCACTTGGACTGCAAACGCAAACATTCAGTACACACACTGCCAGGAGCAAATCGACAATAATCACCGAGTTCAGTATTTGTAGAAAACTAAGAATAACACTGAAGAAACTGAGAATGGCTCGAAGAAATAATACATATGTGGCATTACTTGCATCTACCCAATAACTGTGTGAGGAAGTCGGCTTTATTGTAGTAACGGGTACTCGTATAATGCTATAGTGAAGATTATTAATTTACACGGACAATAGCTGGAGCTGAAGTACTCAATGCAACGCATATCAATATAAATAATACCATACATAAAATGGCAGCGTAGAAGAATTGGATGGCAGAGGAAATTCAACAACTTATGGATATAGGAAGAATGAGTAAACAAAATCAAAATCACAATTAAGGGAGAGAAAAAAGAAAAAACTCCCAGAGAAAAAGTACGAAAATGGTACGACAGCGAACATAGAGAAATATGAGAATATAAGACAGCGAACATAATAAGGCTAGATATACCGTGCAATGCATTTGAGGAGTGTGAGGATATATCTGTTTCACTGAGTGTTATGACCCTCTGTTGCTTTTACTATATGCTTAAGTCTGTTTTGAGGTAATGAGTGATCAGTACTATTTAAATTGTCATGACTATTGCTGTTTCAATTGATTTTTCAATGTTGATGTCAAGATGAACATGCAATACACATACTGTTTGACATTTTATGAGAGCAGTAAATAATAACGTAAATGTTAAAGGAACATCATTAAAACAACAGAGAACTAGTAATTGTCCGTGAGTTCACAGATCTAGGACGACTAGATAGAGAAATACAAGCAAGCAAAATCAACTATCAAATAACACCTACTCTAAAACATCTACATATCAACATGCATACACAGAAAAAGCTGAAAGACGATTTATTTTTCCCGAGCGTTATAATAAGAAAAAGTGAATGAGAGAGAGCGAGAACAACAGAGAGCGACGTACAAAGGGAAGCAGAGAGGGAGAGAGAGACAGAGAGAGAGAGACAGAGAGAGAGAGAGAATGTAACAGCCAGAGAGAGATAGAGATAAAGAAAAAGAGAGAGCGTGGGTGGTCATGATCCCCATTTTAATCGATCACTCGATCACCAGATTCATGGATCAGCTCAGTGTTCTTATCTCGGCCATACTGCGTGGCCAAGCCATCCAGGTATTTACTTCTATGTCTTCTTGTTCTCTTCCCCTCGATCTTGCCAGTTGTCACCAAGTTCTCCATCTATTTCTTCTCATAACATGCCCAAACATTTTGACTGTCTATGTCTAATCAGCTTACGATTTTCATTGTATGTTCTTGTTGCATTTAATCTTTAAAAACAAACAAACAAGTTTTTTTTTTGGTTTGTTTTTAGTCGTTGGATCAACATCACGGCACACGTTTAACCCATAAGTGCTCCGTTTTCCTCCTAAGTCAAACCTGAGTATGGAGAAACTCGGCTCAATGCACGAATTTGTTGCATCGGCGAGGATCCTGAAATGCTTTGGGTAGATTTTTAACTCGAAAATTTTGCACGGGCAGCGCCGTTAGGCTACTCTTTTTCGATTTCCAACTGCCAAGGGATTTTTTGCGTGCGCAACAATACACACGGGCGTCCGATCTCACTACCCAGAGACCAGGGGAAATTACTGGAAGTCCAGGTGGACATTTTAAATAAATACTAGTCCTCAACGGGGCCTGAATCTGGGACCTCCAGCACTCGAGGCGGACACCATACCTCGAGACCACTCAGCCCCCCTACAAACAAACAAAATAGTTTTCAACTATTTCAGAATAATAGTCTATTTTACCGTCACCTAGAAAGTTTTGCAAATCAATTGCTTATAAATAGAATGCTAGTATGATTGTGAATATTCTTCTTTCACAAGACCCTAAGATATTTACATGAGATATTTGCATGCATTCATATTATGTACCCGGCGCAGTGGAGAAGGTGTAATGAACGCAATTCGTAATCCCGCAAACGGTGTTCCAAACACACCTGCGGGCGATTTGATAGCAGTCCGCATTACGCAGATTGTTATACAATGCATGATTGCTGGCCTCTCAGAAAGCAATGGCACACTACTGACCCTAAATGTGCCAATAAATCACAAACATCCAAATATGTTCGGGTTAACTGTGATGTGTCATGTGATATGCAAAAAAAATAAACAACTGTAGCAACTCATGCCCCTCTTGATATGTTCCACGTTATCACATTTGCTTCCCCGCCTGTATTGACTACCCGCTAACTAGTGAAAGGGTGTGATGATGATGATTTATTCCATTTCAGATGTGACATCAACATTGCTAAGATCAAGCATAGCTGATTACAATGTAATGTCAAGAGACAATGAATTTCGTGCATTCACCTTATCCTAACAAATGACACTAATGGGATCTATGTTTCCATGACATAACTCATATCAAGCGTGCTCAAACTCAATCTTTAGAGTACATTTTAGATCACGATTGGAAGTAGCCATCTGATGCATGAGATTGTGGTATGCGTTTAAATTATACCACCTATCAGCACATAGAGCAGCGCAAGTCTATATATATAAAACAAAGTGTATGTATGTAAATATGTATGTAAATATGTATGTATGTATGTAAATATGTATGTCCTTTATTTTTTCGCTAACGGCCCATCCGATTGAGATGAAATTTTCTACACGCCTTCCTTTCATTCCAGAGCTGTCAACTGTCATTATTTTTTTTTCTTCTTCCTCCTCCTCCCTCCTCCACCTCCCAAAATACGTACGTAAATATATGATGATGATGATGAAAGAATCCCCGAACCAAAACGCTAGGGAAAGGGAAGAAAATGACGTGACTACACAGAATCGTCACACGGCAATCATCATCATCAAGTGCCGTGTCGGCTGGCGTAGGCGTTCATGGCTCTCCGTAGATCTCAGTCTTTGGTTTTTTGGATCAACTCTGCTGCTGATATTCCTCCATGCCACGGCAATATCAATAACAATTCATCTTTTTATGTGTAAGGAAGTTATCTACAGTCGTGTAGAAGGGAAGAACTAGACGAGTATGAATTCGGAATGGCGAACTCTCTCCCCCTCTCTTCTCCTCCCTCTACCTCCTCCCTCCACCATTCTCCTCTTCCTCCTCCCTCTCATCCCTCTCCCTCCTCCCTCCTCCTTCTCCCTCTTCCTTCTCCCTCTTCCTCTCCCCTCCTCCTCCATCCTCCCCCCTCCTACTCCCTCCGCCTCCTCCCCCCTGATCCCTCATCTTCCCTCCTCCTCCCTCTCCCTCCTCATCCCTCCTCCTCCTGCCTCCCTCCTCCTCTTCCTGCCTCCTTCTCCCTCATCATCCTCCCTCCTCCTTCTCCCTTCTTCTCCCTCTTCCCTCTTCCTCCTCCTACCTCCTCCTCCTCCTCCCTCCACCCTCCTCCTCCCTTCTCCTCCTCTTCCTCCTCCCTTTCCTTCCTCCTCCTCCTCCCTCTACCTCCTCCTCCCCCTACCTCTTTCCTCCTCCCTCTTCCTCCTCTTCCACCTCCCTTTCCTTCTTCCCCTCCTCATTCTCCCTCCTTCCTCTCCCTCCTTCTTCCTCCTCCTTCCTTCTTCTCCCTCTGCCTCCTCCCTCCTCCTCTCCCCTCCTCCTCCCTCCTCCTCCTCCTTCTCCTCCTCCCTCCTTCTCCCTTCTTCTCCTCCTCTCCCCTCCTCCTCCTACCCTCTTCCTCTTCCCCTCCTCCCTCTCCCTCCTCCATCCTACTCCTCCCTCTTCCTCCTCCTTCCTCCTCCTCCCTCTTCCTCCCTCTCCCTCCTCCATCCTCCTCCCTCTTCCTCCTCCTTCTTCCTCTCCTTCCTCCTCCTCCCTCCTCCTCCCTCTTCCTCCTCCTCCTACCTCCTCCCTCCTCTCCTCTCTCCTCCTCCCTCCTCCCTTTCCTCCCTCCTCCTCCTCCCTCTACCTCCTCCCTCCTCCTCTCCACTCTTCCTCCTACCCTCTTCCTCTTTCCCTCCCCTCCTCCCTATCCCTCCTTCTCCCTCCTCCTCCTTCTTCCTCCCTCCTCCTCCTCCCCTCCTCCTTCCTCCTCCTCCTCTCCTCCTCCTCACTCCTCCTCCTCCCTCCTCCTCCTCCCTCCTCCTCCTCCCTCTACCTCCTCCTCCTCCTCCCTTCACATTCCTCCTCCTCCCTCTTCCTTCTCCTCCCTCTTCCTCAGCCCTCTTCCTCCCTTCTCCTCCTCCCTCCTCCTCCTCCCTCTACCTCCTCCTCCCTTCACATTCCTCCTCCTCTTCCGCCTCCTCCCTCCTCCTCCTCATCCCTCCTTCTCCCTCATCCTCCTTCTTCCTCCCTCCTCCTCCCTCCTCCCCTCCTCCTTCCTCCTCCTCCCTCTCCTCCTCCTCTCTCCTCCTCCTCACTCCTCCTCCTCCCTCCTCCTCCTCCTCTACCTCCTCCCTTCTCCTCCCTTCACATTCCTCCTCCTCCCTACTCCTCCTCCCCTCCTCCTCTTCCCTCCTCCTCCTCCCCCTCCTTCTCCTCCTTCTCCCTCCTCCTTCTCCCTCTTCCTCCTCCCTCTCCCTTCTCCCTCCGCCTCCTCCCTCCTCCTACTCTCTCCTCATTCCTCCTCCCTCCTCCTCCCTCTCCCACCTCCTCCCTCCTCCTCCTGCTCCCTTCTCCTCCTGCGTTCTCCTCCTCCCTCCTTCTCCCTCCTCCTCCCTCTTCCTCCTCCCTCCTCCTCGCCTCCTCCTCCACCCTACTCCTCCCTCCTCCTCCTAATCCCTCCTCCTCCCTCCTATTCCTCCCGACTCCTCCTGTCTCCTCCCTCCTCCACACCAGGAGCCAGGCGATGCCGGGCAGGGTCAGACAGTCAGACAGACAGACAGACAGACAGACAGACAGATAGACATTCAGACAGACAGACAGACAGATAGTCGGTAACGGGAACGGGAGCTTATATGACTACTTATATGAATTAAATGAGATGCTCCACACCAGGAGCCAGGCGATGCCGGGCAGGGTCAGACAGACAGACAGACAGACAGACAGACAGACAGACAGACAGACAGACAGACAGACAGACAGACAGTCAGGAACGGGAACGGGAGCTTATATGACTACTTATATTAATTAAATGAGATGCTCCCCACCAGGGACTGGGCGAAGCCGGGCCGGGTCTGCTAGTTATATATAAACAGATTATGACATGGAATATAAGCACTGTATTTCTTCTTATCTGGGGCAAATAGCTGCACACCACTGCAAACATCATTTCATAAATTTCGCGGCGGTATTGGAGCCACGTAAGGTGTGCAAAATTTATTAACAGATAGAATATTAGGGAGCATATCATGTATTATTACCAGGTGCATTTGTGTATGCACCAGCCAAAAACAGGAATAACAAAGCAACGTGTTTATAATTCAAGGGATACGATATTTGATATAGTGGCCGCTAAGTAAACGAATGCCATTGTGAAATATTATCTTTCATGTTAGATTTCTTTATTGTCAAATATAACAAACATGCATCGTATAAATTATCGTTAGCATGATATCGTTACAACATTTCCACCACTAGCAAATAAGTATTCACATTGGGAAACACGATATTGCGTTTAGCCACATAATTCAAAATATGTGTAACTCAATCAAAGGAAACTTCTCGCTCTTAAAGCAAACATACCGATTGTGGTTGTATCCCTTGATTGCATGTCTCCCCACGTATGTGTTGCTATTTTTTTTTTTAAATATATATTACGAACAGCCGGCTGCCTGGTCGAGGGGTTAGCAGCTTTCTCCGTTAATCCCGAATACTCTCGTAGTCAACGTGAGCAGACGAGAATTAGAAGTGGTTCGAGTCACGCTAGTGACTTATGAGAGTATGGAGCCGGTCGCTCAGAAAGTCGTGGCGTGCTGATGAGCGTAATCTAGCCTAGGAATCAACATACAGCTGAGTGATGCTGGTGTTGACCGCAATATCCTGAAACAGGATGGAAACGCGGAAAACAAAATATATTACGAACATAAATAGAGAGATCAATAAAGGTAATACATGAATTTCATTTAAGCATTGTAGTGTACATCAAAGCTATGGTGAAGTCAGTGAAACTGACTGGAACTATCTCGGAATAATACACCATATATATTTACTGGAACCACGATGGTGCAATTAAAATGTGAAATAAGATGGACATAATAGAACATTTTATGTTCCCACGGAATCAACTCTGGAAATAAGATATACTATATACTACAACATCTACTAAAATCAAATGCGCTATCTCGTAACACCAAGATCACAATATACAAAGCACTGATCAGACCAGTTGTGCTGTATGGCTCTGAAACCTAAAGTTCAACTAAAGGAGACGAAGCCTTGTTACAAACCTTTGAGAACAAAGTCTTAAGACACATCTTTAGGCCCATTAGGGATAAACAAAGTGGAGAGTGGAAAATAAAAAGCAACAAAGAAATTTATGATCTGTTTAAGTCCCCGCTAATCACTAGTATCATGAAGGCTTATATATTGCAATGGCTGGGGCATATAGAAAGAATGGAAGATGATGGGGAAACAAAACTCGCTTACACTCAGGAAATAAATGACCGTAGACCCCGAGGTAGACCAAGAAGACGGTGGAGAGATAATATACATACAGACCTACAAGCACATGGAATAAGCGATGGCAAGAGAAGGTTAACAAGAGAGATGAATGGACACTGCTTGTATCTGCAGCAAAGAACGTCAATGGCTCGCATAATGCTGAAGAAGAAGAAGAAGAAGAAGAAGAAGAAGAAGAAGAAGAAGAAGAAGAAGAAGAAGAAGAAGAAGAAGAAGAAGAAGTAGAAGAAGAAGCAGAAGAAGACGATAATAGAACAGATAAAGCAAAAAGCGAGATTAGAATATATTTTATAACGCGAACTCTAAAAATCTCTTCCCGTCTATTCCACTCTCTCTCTCTCTCTCTCTCTCTCTCTCTCTCTCTCTCTCTCTCTCTCTCTCTCTCTCTCTCTCTCTCCATCTCTCTATCTCTCTCTATCTCTCTATCTCTCTCTTCTTCTCTCTATTATCTATCTATTTATCTATCTATCTATCTATCTATCTATATATCTATCTATCTATCTATCTATCTATCTATCTATCTATCTATCTATTTATCTATCTATCTATCTGTCTGTCTGTCTGTCTATCTATCTATCTATCTATCTATCTATCTATCTATCTATCTATCTATCTATCTATCTATCTATCTATCTGGGCAATCTTAAGCATAGCCTACGATGCGTTGCGTTGTGATGTTTTGTTGTGATAATTTGGTGTGACCAGTGTGTGCCGCGTGGTTACACACCCGCTTCACACGCGTGATCCGGGACTGTTTCCGGATCCGGTCAGGGATATGCACTACTGACGAGCTCAAATGAGGGCGAAACTCGAGTATAGTGCTTCCATATTGACGTGGATAGGCCTTAGGTTCATACCAGAATGTGAACGGAGTTGCCAGTAGTGGGTTGGGCTCAATATTTAAAGCCAAATTAGTGAATAAAATTATATCTGAAAATACCCCAGAGTATCTTCTACCGTTAATTCAATCGAATGCAATGAATAGCAAACGCTTAAATTTATTATAGGTTCCTAAGCTTAGATTGGACTTATACAAAACATGTCTCGCGTATTCTGGTGCTCACTTGTGGAATAGCCTTCCACCAGATCTGAAAACGCCAATGAGTCCCTACACATTCAACCGAAAACACTTTCAATACTTACTTCATACCGACTATATGTCTCCATAAGTCACCTACTGGTATAATTTTTTCACTATCATTTTACACTATGTGAGTGAGAGAGTGGGTGAGAGATTGAATGAGAAAGAGTGTGAGTGAAAGAGTGAGTATGAGACAGAGAAAGTGAGAGAGTGTGTATGCGCGTGTGCCTGCAAGGATGAAAGAGTAAGTGAATGTCTGTGTACACGTATTGTGAGAGATTGAGTGAGAGAATGAGTTAGTGTGAGAGAGAGAGAGGTTATGTTGTGTGTATACCTGTCTGTGTGAGAGAGTGAGAAAGTGAATGAGTGAGTGAGTGTGAGTTAGAGATCCGCCGGGTGAGTGAGTGAGTAAGGGAGAGTGAGTTAGTGAGTGAGGGGGAGAATTTGTGAGTATGTGTGTATGAGCGTGTGTGAGTGAGTGTGAGAGCGAGTGAGTGTGCAAGAGAGAGACAGTGGGTGAGTGAGAGAGTGCATGAGAAGTTAATGAGAGAGAGAGAGAGAGAGAGTGGGTGAGTGTGTGTGTGTGTGTACTAGTCTGTGCGAGTCAGAGAGTGAGTTAGTGAGGTTTAGAGATTAAATGAGTGAGTGAGAGAGTGACATTATGTGAGGCAGCGTGTATGTGTAAGTAAGTGTGTGGGTGGATGGGTTGGTGTGTACGTGTGTCCATATGTGTGTATGCGTGTGTTTATGAGTGTATATGGGTGTATGTGTGTGCACGTCTGAATGTGCGTGTATGTGTGAATATGTAAGTGTGTGTAAATGTGTGTTTGTATGTGTCCTTGTATGTGTAAGTATGTTTATATGTGTATGTATGTGTGCGTGCATGTGTGCGTGTGTTTATATGTATGTGCGTGTGTATATGTGTGTCTGTGCGTATATATATATACATATATATGTATATATATATATATTATATATATATATATATATATATATATATATGTGTGTGTGTGTGTGTGTGTGTGTGTTCGTGTACGTATGTGCATGTTTGTGTGTATGTGTGCATGCATGCAGTGTATGCGAGCGAGTGTGTATTGTGTGTGTGTGTGTGTGTAAGTATGTGTGTATGGGTGTATATGTGTGTATTTGTGCGAGGGGATATGTGTGTATTTGCGTGTGTATATTGTGTTTATGCTCGTGTATGTATGTGTGTATGCTTTCGTGTGTATGCGAGGGAGTGTGTATTTGATAGAGAGAGGGTGTGTGTCTGTCTGTGTGTGAGTGAGAGTAAAAGAGAGTGTGATATTGAGTAAAGATGGAGAGAGTGACTTAATGGGTGAAATAGTGATTGCGAGTGAGAGATAGATAGATAGAGAGAGAGAGAGAGAGAGAGAGAGAGAGAGAGAGAGAGAGAGAGAGATTGTGAGCAAACGATAGAGAGACAGTGGAAGAATGGATCTGTTAATGTGCGTGTATGTGTGCGCGCATTGTTTGTGAGTGTCTATGGGTGTGTGTTGGTGAGAAGAGAAGATATTTTCTTATTGTTTTGTTAAGAGAGAGAGAGAGAGAGAGAGAGAGAGAGAGAGAGAGAGAGAGAGAGAGAGACAGAGACAGAGACAGACAGACAGACAGACAGACAGACAGACAGACAGACAGACAGACAGAGACAGACAGACAGACAGACAGACAGAGACAGACAGAGAGAGTGAAAGGGAGAGAGAGAGTTACAGTGGAATTTACGTTCAGAGTCTGTGCGCCAGAGAGCCAAAGAGAGAAAATTCTATGTAATTAAAGACAGAAATATAGTGACAGAGAGCGGCATGCATTGAAGCGAAGGCATGAATTTAAACAGTCCAAATTATCCAGATAAAAACCAACAACATAAATCACATTTTATGGAGACAGTTTAATTATACATCAGTATTTAAGATGTTGAATTGATTTGTGACACAAGTCCGTATCGGTGCTGTATTAATCCATGGAATAGAAAGAAAAAGCGGCGGCTGCAGCAGGATATAACAATTTGAATTGGAAACAATTAGGTATATTTAGCTCCTGCGAGAAGAAACGTACTAAACATCAACACGTTGCACATACCTTACAAGATCCATCGTATCCCGAAATACAGGTGAAAATCCTAAATCAGAAGCACTCAATAAATATATAAAATGAATAATAAAATAAATTACACACAAATGCATACAATACGACACACAGGACGGCCGACGTTACGATTCTCAGAAAAGGACAACACGGATAGATAGGACAACGAAATATTTAAAAAAAAAATTGGACTCAGGCTTGAGTTAGGCGTAGAACGGAGCACTTATGAGATATACTTGTTTGCCGTGATGTTGATCCGTCGACTAAACTAAACTGAACAGACTATAATGTTTTGTTGCATTGCTTATGGTGTAGGTCTGCAACTAGATTGTCATCTGGATTGCAACTACCCTGTATAACCGACACGCTCTTTTGTATGGGTTTCATGGGACTGATTTGTGTAAAGCAACAACAACAACAACAAATAAAAGCAAGTCCTGTGTCAGGAAGCTGCTGTCGGTATGTGAATAAACAGAACCATCACATGATGTAGGTCTGAGTGCACGAAGGGATGTGTAACCTTCATCAGCATCATCATGTTTCCTGCCAACTGGCGTAACCTTTCCTGTCTCTCCACATATATCTGTCGGTGGTGTTCTGGATCAACTCTACTGATGATGTTCCCCTATGTCACCATTCTTAAATGATACCAAACAACAATTGATGCGAAGCAGGTCTTGAATGGCACAGGCTGAGGACACAAACCGCTAGGTGTGTGGAATATGTTGAATACCTCGTGGAGAACATTGATTAATGATATTTTGAATGAAGCATTACACTGAGTTACAGTTTTATTGGGAATAGGATGTCGACAGTAATGGACAGCGGATGTGATATTATTAGTGACAGTGTAACGGTTGACAGAAGACAACTCACCGCCGGGTGATGCAATCATATACATTCATGTGTGTAGAGTGAACAGAACCGTGAGTGGATAGATGTTTTTGTTTATTTGCAATGCTATAAAGTTTATGTTTAAATTAGGAAAGCTAACATATGCCACAGTGAGTTAACTTCTTTACTCATTCTATCCGCCCACGATGATTTCATCATTGTATAACATCAATTTATTCTTAGAGACACTGTTAGATCACGAATGGAAGGCATGAGCTCACAATATAACTTAAAATAATACCACCTGTCAACACACATACTATCACCAGTTATTTATATTTAAAACAAAATGGAGTGAAATATAAACAATGTATTTCTCATTATCTGTGGCACATAACGGCAAACATGATTAAATAAATTTGGGGCGATTTTGGAGCCACTTAAAGTGCTCAAACTATACTATCATTAGAAACGTCACGAATAATATCATGTATTATTACAAGGTCCATGTGAATGAAATAGCCAAAAAATTTACTAAAGCTAAAATACGGAAATGGGTAATTGAAAGGAATGAGATAATTGGTTATATTGTCAGCTAAGCAAGCGAATGTTATTTTGATATATTATCTTTCATGTTATATCACTTTGTTGTAAAAAAAATGCACTGTATACATCCTGTTTATTATGATATCATCGTGAAATGGCTATCCCTTGCAAAATAAAGTATTCATATTGAGATACACAATGTTTTACTTAGTCATAGACTCCACAAAACATTATGATCTGACCAAAGTAACTTTATCACCCATACAAATAGCATATCGATTTTGGTTGTATCCCCTGATTACATATACCCACGTATATGTGTTTCTATTTTTCAAATAGAAATGTCCGTAGTTGACGGTATTTTACGATCATAAATAAAGAGATCAATCCAGACGCTAAAGGAATAATCTTTTCGGTTTATACAGAACATCAATGCATATGATAAAGTGTATCATGATGAAGTCATGAAATTGTTTTGAACTATCTCGGAATAATAAGGTATACTGTAATCAAGGAATCTGGAATCTCACTTCGTCGGTTGGGTATTAAATGAATACATAGGAGATATTCTGAACTACTCACAGATCGGAACTGTGAAAATTTTTTCGAATTCTCATTTTCTCTTCATTGCTTTCATTCTTTCATCCTTTTGTTCTTCTCGTCCTGTCGTCACCTTTTGATGTAGTCACAGGAGATATCCTTAACTATATGGTGTGTTTGTGAATGTGTTTATTTACTGATGAAGGCTAATCACCGCAACGTCCTGTATGTGTAGTAAATCTGTTATGTAAAGCTGCACTACTTTGTGTCATTTTATATTGTTTACTGGAATCAAGTAGCTGTACTTGAAATGTGATATAAGATGGACATCACTGAACAGATAACGCAAGAAGTAAGATTCGCATGCATGTAATTACAGAACATCTTCTCTCTCTCTCTCTCTCTCTCTCCCTCTCTCTCTGCCTCTCTCTCTCTCTTGCTCTCTGTGTGTATGCGTGTGCGTGTGTATGCGTGTGTGTGTAGTTGTATGTCATGCTATATCAACAATTCTGTTCATATATATAGATATATATATATATATATATATATATATATATATATATATATATATATATATATATATATATATATAGATATATTATATATATATCACTCTCTGTCAATATATTTATATCCTTAATTATCTGTCATCCTCTCGGTAGTGACGTCATTCAGCCGGGCCTCCGAAGGTCGTGTGTCCTTTTCAGGAATCCGTCTTTCGGCTCACACAGGAGCTGTTCTAAGAGACTCCAGGGAGTCGTAGTTGGGACAAGAGAGTTCGTGATGTGTGTGATGGTTTTGGCAGACCGTTCTGCGTAAAGAAACCGAGCCGTATGTAATAACAACCAGTGTAGTGAAGTTAATTCCCCCCCCCTCCCCACATCCCCTAGTTCTTTGTTGTAATCCTCTTGTAGACTCTCGGTAATACCATGTCTGTCTGTGTAGCCCTCTTTATAACTCTCCACGCTTTTTGTGTCACATTTTACTCTTAGTCTCTTTTTCTCTTTATGTAACAAATCTCAGTCAGAGTCAACATAATTATGTTTGCTTTACGTATGATCCCCTCTGTGGTGCTGTAATACAATCGCTTCACTAACTGTATGTGTAGCTCTCTTTTTGCCGCCTTCTAGAAGGTCTTCATTTATTTTCTGTCACTCTCTACTTTCTTTCACAATGGCTTACACATATCGTTGTGTCGTAGTAGAGGCCGACCCTGAGATCTCTTACCCATCTGTAATTCACCAAAAAAGATGTCCTTTGGTATTCTACCATCATCCATCCTCCTAACGTGTCCTATCCATCTAAGTCTACAAAGACTGAGCATGGAATAAACTGTCACTTTGGTATTCTACCATCATCGATCCTCCTAACGTGTCCTATCCATCTAAGTCTACAAAGACTGAGCATGGAATAAACTGTCACTTTGGTATTCTACCATCATCCATCCTCCTAAGATGTCCTATCCATCTAAGTCTACAAAGACTGAGCATGGAATAAACCGTCACACAACCTGATCTTTTCATACATACATATACATTGGCACCTTTCCGTCTTGACAGACGATAGTTTGGTACATTGTGCTTCAAAAAGGTTTAAATAACTGTCATATGGCAATAACTACGATCCATGGCGGTGGCGAGTGTGGCTGGTAAGGCCAATTCTTGCTGCAAATGTTTGCCCACAGTAGGTGCATGTGAAAACATGGTCATTTCCACCATTTTGCACCATCTTACGTCTCTCACGCTCTGTGTGTGCTTTATCTGCAATCATTTTCTCCTTTGTCTTTATTCCATTTCTGATAGTTGCCCTCCATGCAACACGTTCAGCGGCGACGTGCTCCCATTGTGCATTATCAATGCCTGTATCAATCATGTCCCGCTTACACACATCTTTGTATCGTAGTAGAGGCCGACCCTGAGATCTCCTACCCGTCTGTAATTCACCAAAAAAGATGTCCTTTGGTATTCTACCATCATCCATCCTCCTAAAGTGTCCTATCCATCTAAGTCTACGAAGACTGAGCATGGAATACACCGTCACACAACCTGATCTTTCCAATACTTCAGTATTTGTGATTTTGTCTTGCCACTTAATACCAAGTATTCTTCGCAGACACCGCATATGAAAGCTGTGTGAACGTTTCTCTTGGCGTGAGTAAGTTGTCCAGGTTTCACTGCCATAAAGAAGAGTACTAAGGACACAGGCTTGGTAGCGAGGACTTTTGTTTTGGCAGTAAGCTTCCTGTTCTCCAGACTCTTTTTGCTAACATGTTCATTGTTGTTGCTGCCTTGCCAATCCTGATGTTGATTTCCTGATCGAGGGATAATTTGCTATTTACCTCTGATCCAAGATATGTAAAATGGTCTACTATCTCCAGTTCGGCGTCGTCAATAAAGATTGATGGTACACCATGTGCACCTTGTGACATAATCTGTGTCTTCTTTTTGTTAATTGTTAAACCAAATTCAGAACAAGCATTGGAGAATGCAGATAGTAGATGTTGTAATTCTTCCTCAGAGTGGGTCGTAATCGCAGCATCATCCGCAAAAAGCAACTCTCTGATTAGTACCCTGCTAATTTTGGTCTTGGCCTTCAATCTCTGAGCATTATAGAGGCCACCATCTGAGCGTGAGTGAATGTATATACCGTCATCCTGATCACGAAAGGCATATTTCAGTAGAAGTGAAAAGTATATCCCAAAGAGGGTGGGGGCTAGTACACAACCTTGCTTAACTCCACTCTTAATTTCAAACTCTTCTGAAGTTGAGCCATCAAACTTGATTATACCCTTCATGCCTGTGTGGAACGATTCCACAATGGACAGAAGAGTTGGTGGACAGCCAATCTTCTTTAGTGCTTTGAACAGACCCTCACGACTGACCAAATCGAATGCCTTTGTGAGGTCGATGAAGGCAATAAACAGTGGCTGATTTTGTTCCCGGCATTTTCCTTGCATCTGTCGCAATGAGAATATCATATCAATGGTAGACCGGTTCTGACGGAAGCCGCACTGTGATTCGGGGTAGACTTGATCTCCCAGGACTTGAAGTCTGCGCAGGACAATTCTGGCAAATACTTTCCCAACAATACACAGAAGTGAGATACCCCTATAAATGTTGCAGTCGCTCCGATCTCCCTTGTTCTTGTACAGCGTTATGATGTTTGAATCTTTGAAATCCTGTGGGACTTGTCCTTCTCTCCAGCATAGCTCTATTAGCTGGTGGATCTGTAGAGCGAGGATGTCTTGCCCACTCCTGATCACCTCTATTGGAATCCCATCCTTACCTGGAGCCTTGCCAGATGCAAGCTCATTTATAGCACACTTAACTTCTGTTATAGTGGGAAGTGTGTCCAGGTGGTCAAGAGTTGGCAGGGCCTCTATGGCGTTGAGGGCATCATCCGCTAGCTTGGTCTCACTTGAGTAAATCTCTAAATAGTGCTCGACCCATCTATCTATCTGCTGCTGATCTTTCCAATACTTCAGTATTTGTGAATTTGTCTTGCCACATAATATCAAGTATTCTTCGCAGACACCGCATATGAAAGCTGTTTAATCGTCTCTCTTGGTGTGAGTAAATTGTCCAAGGTTCAATGTCATAAAGAAGAGTACTAAGAACACATATTGTATAGACAAGGACTGTTGTTTTGGTAGTAAGCTTCCGCCGCGTTCGTGGCTTAGAGGTTAGCGACTTTTCTCCGTAATCTCGTATACTCTCGAAGGTAACGTGATGACGTGAGAATCAGCAGTGGTTCGAATCGCATCGGTAAATTACGTGGTATGTGAGCCGGCCGCTCAGAAAGCAATGGCAAACTACTGAGCGTAATCTTGCCAAGAAATCAACATAATGCTGAAAGATGCTGGTGTTGACAGCGATGTCCTGTAAAGGATATGCAAAAAAAAAAAAAAAAAAGTAAGCTTCCTCTTCTTACAGACTTTTTTATTCCTCAACCTGTTCATTGTTGTTGCTGCCACACCAATCCTGATGTTGATTTCTTGATCTTGGATTAATTTGACTAGACTCCCGTGTCCTGTCCCCACTTACTGTGACTTGGGAAGTAAGTCCCAATGTTCCACAGTTTGGGATGGTTGCCCTAAATCTAATTTAAAACGACTGTGTTCTCTACAAAACCGCGCTATACGTCTAGTTTCTGGCATATTTCAAGGCACACGGCCATGAACCCGAGTCCGTGGCCACACGAGCATGAAATACCGGGAGCATATAAATGTAGTTGGATTTTGGAATGCCTTGATCGCAGAGTCTAGTGCTCATAGAACCATATCCTTCACATCATCAGAGAAAGAGCGAGTGTCGGTTGCATATGCAGTGAGAATGGTGGAAAATCACAGGCGTTGCAAGCGCAGTGGTAATATCTTTCATTACCTCCAGCTGGGATCTCAATCATTCCAGAAAGAGCGAATTTCTTCACTGCAAAGCCCACAAAACCATGTGCCTTTTTTCTGCCCTGCCCTCTTCCCTCCAAAAAAGTGTAATTGTTTTCACTGAGTGGACCCTTCCTCAGCGAGGCGAGTCCTGCAGGCCAGAATATCAATGTTCAGACGATCGAGTCAGCATCAATCACGCCGTTTTTCTCACATCGTCAGTTATTTGTCAACAGTCAGTGGAAAAATTCTGGACACATGGTTCTCACGTTCCAGGTGCAGCCGTAGCTTGAGGTTCTATCTTTTTTTTTTTGATTTAGTACCTGGGCATTGGTTTTACAGCCTGCGATTCAGATTTTGTCCTAGCCCCAAGCACCCATTGAGGCAGGCAGGCTGTGGCAGGATCAGCACCCAGTTGGCTTGGGGGCTTGCCCAGCTTGAGGCGGCGGTAGCTGATCAAGTGGACACCTGTAGGTGTCTCCCAGCGTCAGAGGCAACGGTGGCGACCCATGCCTACGCCAACTGACATGGACTTATAACCCGAACAAGTTGCCTCTCGCTTTGATTCCCGAGACCGGTTTAAGACAGGGATGGAGTTATTGCTCTCCATAGCACAAAGCCCTGGGCTAAAATAAAGAAACATATGGTGCCATGCAGCATGATCCCTCTCTCGGCCTGCCTAGTTCACTCCAGAGAAAGTTTCGATACCTATAAATCTGGAACAAGAAAGCTCGCAGAAGCTGCCGGATCAGCAAAGCAAATGCTTCTAAACTGCCGCCTGTCGGGAGCTCGATCTAGACAAGCTGCCAACCAAGGGCTTAGGGCCTGGTCTGCCCTGCCAGACTATTGTGTCTGTCCCTGCCAGACTATTGTGTCTGT
>JACEFZ010020611.1:0-119983 GCA_014155875.1 Cepaea nemoralis | reverse complement strand
TATTCACAGATCCCAGTGTGATGCAGCTGTTTCTTGGTATCCTCATGTTTAGTTTTCTCGCTCCACAGCCCTGTTCTCAGCAACTCTGTTTACCTACAGAAGCCTGAGTCCCAATATTCACAGATCCCAGTGTGATGCAGCTGTTTCTTGGTATCCTCATGTTTAGTTTTCTCGCTCCACAGCCCTGTTCTCAGCAACTCTGTTTACCTACAGAAGCCTGAGTCCCAATATTCACAGATCCCAGTGTGATGCAGCTGTTTCTTGGTATCCTCATGTTTAGTTTTCTCGCTCCACAGCCCTGTTCTCAGCAACTCTGTTTACCTACAGAAGCCTGAGTCCAATATTCACAGATCCCAGTGTGATGCAGCTGTTTCTTGGTATCCTCATGTTTAGTTTTCTCGCTCCACAGCCCTGTTCTCAGCAACTCTGTTTACCTACAGAAGCCTGAGTCCCAATATTCACAGATCCCAGTGTGAGGCAGCTGTTTCTTGGTATCCTCATGTTTAGTTTTCTCGCTCCACAGCCCTGTTCTCAGCAACTCTGTTTACCTACAGAAGCCTGAGTCCCAATATTCACAGATCCCAGTGTGATGCAGCTGTTTCTTGGTATCCTCATGTTTAGTTTTCTCGCTCCACAGCCCTGTTCTCAGCAACTCTGTTTACCTACAGAAGCCTGAGTCCCAATATTCACAGATCCCAGTGTGATGCAGCTGTTTCTTGGTATCCTCATGTTTAGTTTTCTCGCTCCACAGCCCTGTTCTCAGCAACTCTGTTTACCTACAGAAGCCTGAGTCCCAATATTCACAGATCCCAGTGTGATGCAGCTGTTTCTTGGTATCCTCATGTTTAGTTTTCTCGCTCCACAGCCCTGTTCTCAGCAACTCTGTTTACCTACAGAAGCCTGAGTCCCAATATTCACAGATCCCAGTGTGATGCAGCTGTTTCTTGGTATCCTCATGTTTAGTTTTCTCGCTCCACAGCCCTGTTCTCAGCAACTCTGTTTACCTACAGAAGCCTGAGTCCCAATATTCACAGATCCCAGTGTGATGCAGCTGTTTCTTGGTATCCTCATGTTTAGTTTTCTCGCTCCACAGCCCTGTTCTCAGCAACTCTGTTTACCTACAGAAGCCTGAGTCCCAATATTCACAGATCCCAGTGTGATGCAGCTGTTTCTTGGTATCCTCATGTTTAGTTTTCTCGCTCCACAGCCCTGTTCTCAGCAACTCTGTTTACCTACAGAAGCCTGAGTCCCAATATTCACAGATCCAGTGTGATTGCAGCTGTTTCTTGGTATCCTCATGTTTAGTTTTCTCGCTCCACAGCCCTGTTCTCAGCAACTCTGTTTACCTACAGAAGCCTGAGTCCCAATATTCACAGATCCCAGTGTGATGCAGCTGTTTCTTGGTATCCTCATGTTTAGTTTCTCGCTCCACAGCCCTGTTCTCAGCAACTCTGTTTACCTACAGAAGCCTGAGTCCCAATATTCACAGATCCCAGTGTGATGCAGCTGTTTCTTGGTATCCTCATGTTTAGTTTTCTCGCTCCACAGCCCTGTTCTCAGCTACTCTGTTTACCTACAGAAGCCTGAGTCCCAATATTCACAGATCCCAGTGTGATGCAGCTGTTTCTTGGTATTCCTCATGTTTAGTTTTCTCGCTCCACAGCCCTGTTCTCAGCAACTCTGTTTACCTACAGAAGCCTGAGTCCCAATATTCACAGATCCCAGTGTGATGCAGCTGTTTCTTGGTATCCTCATGTTTAGTTTTCTCGCTCCACAGCCCTGTTCTCAGCAACTCTGTTTACCTACAGAAGCCTGAGGCCCAATATTCACAGATCCCAGTGTGATGCAGCTGTTTCTTGGTATCCTCATGTTTAGTTTTCTCGCTCCACAGCCCTGTTCTCAGCAACTCTGTTTACCTACAGAAGCCTGAGTACCCAATATTCACAGATCCCAGTGTGATGCAGCTGTTTCTTGGTATCCTCATGTTTAGTTTTCTCGCTCCACAGCCCTGTTCTCAGCAACTCTGTTTACCTACAGAAGCCTGAGTCCCAATATTCACAGATCCCAGTGTGATGCAGCTGTTTCTTGGTATCCTCATGTTTAGTTTTCTCGCTCCACAGCCCTGTTCTCAGCAACTCTGTTTACCTACAGAAGCCTGAGTCCCAATATTCACAGATCCCAGTGTGATGCAGCTGTTTCTTGGTATCCTCATGTTTAGTTTTCTCGCTCCACAGCCCTGTTCTCAGCAACTCTGTTTACCTACAGAAGCCTGAGTCCCAATATTCACAGATCCCAGTGTGAGGCAGCTGTTTTCTTGGTATCCTCATGTTTAGTTTTCTCGCTCCACAGCCCTGTTCTCAGCAACTCTGTTTACCTACAGAAGCCTGAGTCCAATATTCACAGATCCCAGTGTGAGGCAGCTGTTTCTTGGTATCCTCATGTTTAGTTTTCTCGCTCCACAGCCCTGTTCTCAGCAACTCTGTTTACCTACAGAAGCCTGAGTCCCAATATTCACAGATCCCAGTGTGAGGCAGCTGTTTCTTGGTATCCTCATGTTTAGTTTTCTCGCTCCACAGCCCTGTTCTCAGCAACTCTGTTTACCTACAGAAGCCTGAGTCCCAATATTCACAGATCGCAGTGTGATGCAGCTGTTTCTTGGTATCCTCATGTTTAGTTTTCTCGCTCCACAGCCCTGTTCTCAGCAACTCTGTTTACCTACAGAAGCCTGAGTCCCAATATTCACAGATCGCAGTGTGATGCAGCTGTTTCTTGGTATCCTCATGTTTAGTTTTCTCGCTCCACAGCCCTGTTCTCAGCAACTCTGTTTACCTACAGAAGCCTGAGTCCCAATATTCACAGATCGCAGTGTGATGCAGCTGTTTCTTGGTATCCTCATGTTTAGTTTTCTCGCTCCACAGCCCTGTTCTCAGCAACTCTGTTTACCTACAGAAGCCTGAGTCCCAATATTCACAGATCGCAGTGTGATGCAGCTGTTTCTTGGTATCCTCATGTTTAGTTTTCTCACTTTGAATCGAGCGTAGTTCAAACAATCTATTTCTAGTACACTGGATCTAATTTTGTGTGCAGATTAGCTTTCCCCTATTACCAGTGCCTCTCCCCATCAGGTGAACCCACTCCCACTTCACAGCTATCTGTCAAGTCAAGGACGAGAAGCCAACAGTTTAGTTCAACTGACAGGTGTAGGAGTTGAACCCCCTGCCTCAGCATCAATACACCGGATGTTTAAGAGCAAGTGCTCTTATCCATTCGGCCATGCTGATCTCCGGATGTTCTTATTTAATTCCATGCAAAATAAATGTACAGCTTTCTGCAGCTCAGCTCTGGAATAATCCTCCACAGAGAACCAGAGATAATAAGACCAACCCCTAAACATACAATTGTTAACTATCAGAAGTATATCTATCTCAGTAGACACTATATGCCACTTTAAAACATCAAACCAAATATATTCAGCATTCTTCTATCTTGTTCTCCAGTATATTTCCCTTAGTCTTATTACAGTTACCATAATTACAATTAGTATTAACTTGTAATGTAGAATTTACGTGTGCACATTTCTCACCTCATCTCATCTTGTTCCTCTTGTATCTTGCAGTGTCGAGGTGAAATATAAACAGCGGGAGAGTGCCCATTTATGGGATTTATATATCGTGATTCCCATGGATTCTGTTATTCCCTCTGTCCATCGTTAACATGATCGGTCTCTTCTTCTGGTTCCCTTTGGTCTGTACATCACTGCTTGTTGTGGTACACTGTCAGTTGGTAGCCTAGTTATATGGCCAAACGAGATCAGATACCTAGTCTTTTCGGATAAAGGTGAAAAGCAGGAGGTCCCATGTGTAAGTTGTGTAGGTGAACACTCCCACTGTAGGTTGAAATATCAAAGTGTAGACCTTAAGACCACTGCCCTGACAACATTGCTAGAAAGAGTAAAAACCTACCCATGTGTACACAGAGCCCGTGACTTTAGGTGGAATCTGTCTAGAGGATGTTAACCTGACATAAATGCATGCAGAAGTCGGACACACTGGCCTCTAAGGTGCATAGCTTGGTGTAACACAGTCCCCTCAAAAGAGGATCAGAGAAGGAGATGCATATATCATTGTCATTATTGTTTAAGACTCACCAACTAAGAGACGTATAAAATAAATATTGTACCTAAGATGAGAGATAAGGAGGACTGAATGTTAGACAGGCCTGTGTGCCCAAGTCTTAACCCTCTGAAAATAAAGTGTGTTCAGTCGTTACCCCTGGATCTTCCCTTATAGAACTTAATAGTAAACCTGTATGTCCCATACTTTGACCAGGCCAAGATAGATTGTTTTATGGGTATAATTTTCATCAGTTGTCTTTATGCCCCTAAGTCTTTAAGAACTTGAGCAATAGATGCTTTTCTCTGTCCAGCTCATTCTGTGCATCCTGCAATAGCCCCACATATCACACACTTCTAAGGTCTTTAAATCTTCTTTGGTTAGTGTCTCAAGTTTCAGGGCCCTATAGTGGTATGGGCCAGATATGATAAAGGAACAGCAGAAACAATCACATTGTCCAGACAAGAGTGAAATACAACAGTCAAAGGGACACTCACCTGATATTCAGCATCAAAGTTATCCACCAATTTTACATGTGGTGGAGCGCCTGCCAGGAACAGAAAAATCAGAACTATACCTTACAGTTTGCTTCTAGTTAACAACATTTATGTTCTGGGTCAAATCTGTGGTCCCTGGCAGGGCAGGTCTTTCCAGTAATTAAACAACCCGTTTACACAGCTTAAGGTCTATCTGGCACATGGTGCTGGACCCATATTTTGCAGACCAACCAACACTGGGTGGCTGATGTGGCCAGTGTCATGCCGGCCACCTTGACTTCCCCAGACAATAGTGGCACCCGTTTTAGACTGGGTCAACTTGAGAGTCCAGGTCAATTTTAAAAACATCTGACTTCGCCCAGCTGCGGAACGTATCTGTGTCCACCAGGTCGGCAGGCCATGTCTAGCCACTACGGTATTGAGCAAATAAAAAAGTAAAAGCAGCGGCTGCAGCACAATATATCAATATGAATAGCAAACAATTAGGTGTATTTAGCTCCTGCGAAAAGAAGAGACATACTAAACACAGACACAATGTACACACCTTACAGAGAACTCCATCTTACACGGGTAACAACAAAGTGTGACTTATCAAAAAACATAAACAATCAATAAATATATAATACTGAAGTATTAAAATAAAACAATAAGTATTATAGGACAACAAAGCAAAATTAAACACAGCTTCTTGCTGACATGAGAGAAACGAAAATGGTGGTTTGAATCGGTTTGGAAAGGTGCTCTTGGACTACAAAAGTTTGTGCTGCCAAATGGTGCGCAAACAGTCCTATATGAATAAAATACAGGGAAAGTAGCATAGTTACACCATGGCATCAACAACCGTATTGATTCCTGCTGGGTGAATGCAACCCAGAGAGTTTATTAATTGGCTTTCAATTTTAAGTCTAATGGAGTTGTTAGAGTAGCAAGGTTTCAATGCAGTGACCCATACATCATTGACTCCATTGTGGTTAGTAGAATTAAAGTGGTTGGGGACAGGTTTGTCAGCGCTTTAGAGAACACCTTAGAGACATTAATCAAGGCGCTGAAGATACTAGAACAAGAATTGCCATTGTGAAGGTAGCCTTTTGCAAGATGAAAACATACTGACCAATAAAAAGATGTCAATTGAAAAGAGAAAAAAAGTGTTGAAGTGCTACATAAAACCTGTACTTTTATATGGATGTGAAGCATGGACAATGAGCAGACAAGCTGAAAAACATCTGATGGCTGTGAAAATGTTGTTTCTGAGGAAAATGCAAAGAATACCATGGACAGACAGAAAAACCAATGAACAAGCCCTACAAGAAATGAATGAAGATCGTAAACTGATTAGAGACATTAGACGTAGACAGTCAACATATTTTGGGCATGTTATGAGAAGAAATGAATAGAAGAACTTGGTGACAACTGGCAAGAAACCAAAGGGAAGACCAAAAAGTAAATACCTGGATGGATTGGCCACGTGGCATGATCGAGACAGGAACACAGAGCTGATCCATGACTCTGGTGATTGAGTGAAATGGCAGAACATGACCACCCACGTTTCTCGGCATGGCACAAGATGGATGGGGTAAACATAACAAAATAATGACAATATCAGATATCCACTCTCACCTTTAATGCCGTCAGGTAGGCTTTCCAGGTCCACGTAGTATAGCCTGTTGACTGGGTCACAGCCCTCTCTTGGGGTCAGCAGCAGGTAACGTCCACAGTCACTCACCTCGGCACCACTGAAATTAAAACACATTCTGGTTGACCCACTGGGCCTCAAAGATAAAGAAATAGCATTAACTCTCTCTATCCCATTCTATTCCATGTAACTGTTACCCTACAGTAGCAGCCAACACCAGCTTACCTCCTAAGCTGCATCACTAGCATTCTCGTATAAACACACTTCTATGATGGTATATGTACTCTAAATTAAAAAGCACACCACCTCCTGAATGTTTCCTCCACCCTCTGAAGCTTTCCTTTGTCCCCTGAATGATTCCATTGCCCTTCTTAAGCACTCCGCTGCCCTCATAATGCATACAACAACTCCTACATAAACATTTATTCCCCAAATGCATACAACAATCTCTCTCTAGACATTTATTCCGACAATGCATACCACAGTCCCTGTCTAAACATTTATTTCCAGAATGCACATCACAGTGCCAGTCTAAACATTTATTCCTAAAATGAATACAACAGTTCATATCTAAACATTTATTCCCACATTGCACATCATCGTTCCTGTCTAAACATTTATTCCCGGGATGCATACCACCGTGTTTGTCTAAACAATTATTCCCAAAATGCACATCATTTTCTGTCTAAACATTTATTCCCAAAATGAATATAATAGCTCCTGTCTAAACATTTATTCCCAAAATGCACACCTAACAATATTAACACATGTATGAAATGCTCCTCGTCATTAGACTATTGAATAAGAAAACTTACATCATCCATCGAGGATGTTCAGGTGTTTCAAACACTAAGACATCCTTGTCCTGCGTGGTTCCTAGTTTGTGATAGTACAACTTCTGATGTAAATTTGATGTGGTTTCTGTTCCATCAGCTTTCCCTTCTTGCTTGGGATAACGCTGAAGAAATCAAATACACAATGCTGTTATTAATGTTACGAGCTTAATAGGCAAGTTGCTTCATGTGTCATGTCAAGTGAGTTGGTTCAAAGGTTATCATGAAGTTTTTTTTTTTTAAACATGACATTTTATCATAAGTTTAGCTTTGTGACTGTCCATATATACCTCTTTGGGGATTAATGTAGTGGTTTTCCCTTGATTCCCACATCCACATACAAAATTTCTTATTTTGTCTTTCATCCCCCATTGGAGCATAGGCCCGCAACCATCTCAAACCAGGCCTTCCTGTCTGTTGGCACCTCCTGAAGTCTGTCTGTGCACTAAATGATGAAAATGTTGGCATCTCTTGAAGTCTGGCTGTGCACTAGATGATGAAAATGTTGGCACCTCCTTATGTCTGTCTGTGCACTAGATGATGAAAATATTGGCATCTCCTGAAGTCTGTCTGTGCACTAGATGATGAAAATGTTGGCATCTCCTGAAGTCTATCTGTGCACTAGATGATGAAAATGTTGGCATCTCCTGAAGTCTGTCTGTGCACTAGATGATGAAAATGTTGGCATCTCCTGAAGTCTGTCCGTGCACTAGATGATGAAAATGTTGGCATCTCCTGAAGTCTACCCATGCA
The DNA here is from genome assembly GCA_014155875.1 of Cepaea nemoralis. Lineage (NCBI taxonomy): Eukaryota > Metazoa > Mollusca > Gastropoda > Stylommatophora > Helicidae > Cepaea > Cepaea nemoralis. Next base: position 112,155 of record JACEFZ010020611.1, on the reverse strand, counting down.
CTAGATGATGAAAATGTTGGCATCTCCTGAAGTCTGTCTGTGCACTAGATGATGAAAATGTTGGCATCTCCTGAAGTCTGTCCGTGCACTAGATATGAAAATGTTGGCATCTCCTGAAGTCTGTCCGTGCACTAGATGATGAAAATGTTGGCATCTCCTGAAGTCTGTCCGTGCACTAGATGATGAAAATGTTGGCATCTCCTGAAGTCTGTCCGTGCACTAGATATGAAAATGTTGGCCATACTCCAAGATTGCATCACCAAAGAACAGTGTACTATTGTACTGTCATAAATATCGGGCATATTGATGTGCAATGAAAGTGGTTCTATGGAAATCCTACAAAATGATAAATCATCATATTCAAAAGTTCTTCTACAAGAATGAGCAATGTCTTAAAGAACAGAAAAATCATGAACTCTACTGACTGAGGAAGTGGCCTGCTCTTCTATATGGATGTGTATTCTGGACAAGTTACAGAACGTGTAGAGATTCTGGGCAGGGAAGATGGGGTTTTTGAGAAGAAGGTTGAGAATATCATGGAGGGAGAGAAATGTTGAGAATATCATGGACAGAGAAAAATGTTGAGAATATCATGGACAGAGAAGAATGTTGAGAATATCATGGACAGAGAAGAATGTTGAGAATATCATGGACAGAGAAGAATGTTGAGAATATCATGGACAGAGAAGAATGTTGAGAATATCATGGACAGAGAAAAATGTTGAGAATATCATGGACAGAGAATACATGAATGTTGAGAATATCATAGACAGAGAAGAATGTTGAGAATACTGTGGACAGAAAAGAATGGTGAGAATATCGTGGACAAGGAGGAAAAGAAAACCTGAAGTATTGTAAGCTGGAAGTGTTATAAGATCACTTATCAAAACCATGAGAAAAAGATAAATGAATATAATGAATATAATGAATATAATGAATATAATGAATATAATGAATATAATGAATATAATGAATATAATGAATATAATGAATATAATGAATACATCAACAGAAGGCATTACAGAACAATGGGTTGAAGCAATGACTAGTAACACTGTAAACATCAACAGAAGACGTTACAGAACCATGGGTTGAAGCAATGACTAGTAACACTGTAAACATCAACAGAAGACGTTACAGAACCATGGGTTGAAGCAATGACTAGTAACACTGTAAACCTCCTGTGCATGTCACACAAGACAACTAAAGAGGGTTGGGTATCTCACATCATAGAAAACAAACCAGCCAACATCCAAACAAACATGAACTGGCCCACAATGAACTTGGCTGCGTGGTTGTTGGGCCTATACACTAGAAGTCTCATGGGTAAAAGAGGAAGAAGATCAACTGAAGAGGTGGAGTTGAGAAATTAAAGTGTGAAAATACTCGGCAAGAGAGGTAGTGGAAGGCTGGAAAAGATATGGAAAGCTCAAACAGCTAGGCAAAAAATAATAATATATGCAACACCAACTTCATCAAACTATCCAATGACAGAGGGGACTGGAGTTATGATCACCAATGTCCTCTTCAGACCAGGCACTTGAGGGAGAATGGAAGAATCTAACGACCAAAATCTTACGTTGTAGAAGAAGCCGGTGTGGTCATGCATCCATGCCATACTTGAGAACTTGACACGTTCTAGCACATCCGGTAAATCCTGGCCGGACGGTGCACTCTTGAACTGTGGGGGAGATAACAATCACACCATGTCGTTAATATCCAAGTTGTCTTTTTAAAATTACCATTAAATCACTGAGCATTATATTAAATGTCTACAACAATAAAATATCTTGTTTGAAAGATCTCGGTGCAGATAAACTTAACCATGACACCACAAAACATTATATCATATGTCTTTTTTTTTTGGCATATCCTTTTACAGGACATCGCTGTCAACACCAGCATCTTTCAGCTGTATGTTGATCTCTTGGCAAGATTACGCTCAGTAGTTTGCCATTGATTTCTGAGTGGCCGGCTCACATACCCCGTAATTTACCGATGCGATTCGAACCACTATCATATGTCTACAACAATAAAATATCTGGGTTTAAAGAATGAGGAAGATCTTGGTGCAGATAAGCTACATCAGAGATATTCTACAGTGGCAAGAGATCACAACCGGAGCAACACACATGGCACCGAAATATGCTTATCTGCAGGCACAGATAGGAAGATAACCTAAACAGGTAACTTTAGTAGCTAGTCGATAGACAAGACAAGATTGACATCATGAGATAAGATGAGATGAGACAAGACAAGGTGAGGTATCACAATATGAGGCAAGACAAGATGAGCTGAGATAAGATGAGACATCACATAATGAGATAAGACAAGATAAGATGAGATACAACAAGATGAGACTAGACAAGATGAGACTAGACAAGACAAGATGAGATGACACAAGATGAGATGAGACTAGACAAGATGAGATGAGATGAAACTAGACAAGGCAAGATGAGATGAGACAAGACAAGACAATATGAGAGATCATTATATTCATCATCATCATCAAGTGCCGTGCCAGCTGGCGTAGGCGTTCATGGCTCTCCACAGATCTCGGTCTTTGGTTTTCTGGATCAACTCTGCTGCTGATATTCCTCCATGCCACCGTCTCAATCCATCCAGCATCATTTCTCTTGGTCTGCCTCTGCCTCTCTTCCCCTCGATCTTTCCAGTTGTTACGATGTTCTCCAATGCCTCTCTTCTCATCCCGTGACCGAAGAAAGATGTTTGTCTCTGTCTTATTGTTGTATATAATGTTCTAGTTTCATTAGCCTGTTTCAGGCAGTCATCGTTAGTTACTCTGGCAGTCCAAGGAATTTGCAACATTCGTCTCAGGAACCACATCTCTGTTGCTTCTAATTTCTTCCTAATTTGTTCATTTACATTCCAAGATTCACTGCCATACAGCAAAACTGCTTCTACATAGCATTTCAGCACTCTCTTTCTTACATTCAGTGATAGTGACTTATTGCACAAGATACTCTTCATTTTCTGAAATGCGGCTTTTGCCTGCCCTACTCTGCTCCTAATCTCTGTTGTACATCTTCCATCTGATGTTGTTATCATCTGATCATTATATTAACAGACATTAATTTTAAAGAGCATTAGTTCATTTTAAAAAAAAATATTATTACCCTCAGTTAATCATTTATTATGAACTAACAAATTAGGAAAAGATTGGGAGCAGCGGGGATGTGCTTTCTAAGATAATGTTGTGAATACCTTAGACTTTCAGAGAAACTAACAACGATTGCTTAGAAGAGGCTAATCAAAATAGAACATTATATACAATAATATAAGAAGGTAACAAGAGGCATTCTGTAGTCATGTTTAGTTTATTTTAGTTTAGTCGACGGATCAAGATCACGGCACACAGGTGTAACCCATAAGTGCTCCGTTCTACTCCTAACTCAAGCCTGGGTCAGGAGAATGTCAGCTCAGTGCACGAACTCTGTAGCACGGGCAAGGATCCTAAGGTCATGTACTGAGAAGAGAGGTATTTATAAACATGGTGATAACTGGAAGGATCAGCAGCAGAAGAGGCAAGGGAAAACCCAGAGAAATGATTCTGGATGAGTTGTGAAGTTGGCAAGAAGAAATATCAACAGTGGAATTGATCCAGAACACCAGGGATAGAGATCTGTGGAGATGAATGAACGCCTACACCAGTTGACAGAGCACACAATGATGATTACGGCAGTGATGATCTGCATCTTTACAGTGATAATTAAACAGACTTTTTTAACAATTATCTTTTCCCCAAGAAGTGTTGGTGTGGTGGGAAATGATCAGGTGGACAGATTGGCTGGGTCTGCACTGCTCTGTGGTGTATTGGTGAATGATAAGGCAGAGTGGTCAGCGCCCTATGGAATCGTGTGCATATCATGAATGAACAGATAAATAAATCATCATAGCCTAGATTGAATGGAGCGGCAGGGAGTGACCAGAGAACATTGCCAACAATCAGTACTCTGAGGAACGGTTAGATGGACACACAATCATAATGTTACTGGTACCATTAGAATTGGGACTCTTTGCTGACCATTGAAGATGAGGATGGAGCATGTAAAGGAATGTCCTGAGTGATATGATGCCAGTTTTTGACTCAAATCAACTTGGAATCCTCATGAAGGACAAGGGAGATATTTTGAAGACTGAACAACTGCTAGCTGCAGATACAACAACAGATGAACCAACATATTTAAGGATGTTTGAGTTTAAGTGTGGTCCCTGCAAGGAGAGATGTTTGAGGGGACAAATCTGATATGGGTACAAGCAGTGTGTTAGAAACAAAATACTACCTGTTAAGGTTGTATCCACTAATGTGCTAGACCTCCCTGCCCCCTAATGTGCAAAACCCATGTCCCAACACACTGGCCACCCTCCCCTCACTATAAAAGCTCATGTAGATGAATAAATCAACGATACCTTGATAGTGACCCAATCTGAGCCACTAGAGCTGAGTCCATAGGCCAGTGTTGCTCCATCTTCAGTGAATGATGAACCCCTGAGAGAGACAGTTCCATCTTCTGACAGTTTGTTGGGATCCAAGAACACACGAGGTTCAGACTGCAGCGAATCCTGGACATACAAGACACTGCAACAACAACAAAACAAAAGAATTTAATCATATTGTTTCTCTTCTAACTTAGTTAGTTAGTTAGTCAGTCGCGGTTCCAACTTCACGGCAACGGGTCGTCCTATTATGCTCCGTTCCTGTGCCAGTGAATATCACACAAAATGCTCCTCACTGCCCAATGTGAAAAGTGGAACAGACAGGAGTCTCGACAAGCCAACAGCCCGCACAGGTACACTGTGCATAATGCCGCTGCCAGAATGCCAACACAAAAGTCCTCCACGAAAATACAGTTCATTGTCAATGGAATCGGCAGTCACCAGAAAGACTACATTGACCCGGGTTTTATCCCACAATGCTCGGCCTCTCATGGCTTCTAACTTTAGGTGAAGAGGTGCCTAGTTGTCTCATTTTATTCCGTCACACTTAATTAAACAACTGCTTGGACATTATAATGATAGAGTGCAAAAATGGAATTTCCATAAATATCAAGAAAAGAGACATAATGGTATTATCAACGAAATTGATAAAACTGAAATGTGATATTGCAATAGAAGGTAAAGATTTTAACCAAGCCAATAAATTCAAATTTCTAGAGGCAGTCATATCAGATGCAAGATGCATTACAAAGATCAAGAACAGAATAGGCCAAGAAAAATATGCATCTTAGAAGATGAAATTATCTCATGTAATAAGTCACTTGTATTAAATGTCAGAAAGATAGTGCTGAAATGTGATGAAAACAACTGTTCTCATGTATGTGTATGACAGTGAATGTTGAAATGTAAATGAATAAATTAGAAAGAGCTTTGAAGCAGCAGAGTCATGATTTCAGAGATAATTGTTTCAAATACCTTGGAATGCCAGCACAATAACAACATGTGCCTGGAAAAAGCTAATGAAGGTAGAATGTTACAGTGAGCTAAAAGAAAGACTCAAGCAATTTTCTTTAGTCATGTAATGGGGAGAGAAGATTTATAAAACATTATGACGACTGGAAAGATTAGTGGTAAAAGAGACAAAGGCAGCCCAAGATAAATGATGCTGAAAGGCTTAAGACACAGCATGCCACTAGTGAAACACAGGAAAACGGGCAGTGTTAAAAGAGAGCCCGAGATAGAACTCCACAAAAAGATTTACTCAGGGTTGGGCTTTGACCAAGATGTGATGTATTTGTTAGGTACAGAAATAGTCGTAGTGAAATCTAATTGTGAACACTTAAGTGATAGACATATTTATAACGTTTAAAAAAAGAGACTATCGACATACAAGATCAGTTTATTAAAAAAAAAAAAAATAAGTATAAAGAGAGCACTGTGATTTAGGCAAGGAAAATTACGACAGTCTCACCTCCACATCATAGGAAGGATATTTAGGTTACTTACAAAGAGTGGAGGCATTGGAAAACATCATGACAACTGGAAAGATCGACGGGAAGAGAGGCAGATGCAGACCAAGAGAAATGATGCTGGATGGATTGAGACGGTGGCATGGAGGAATATCATTAGCAGAGTTGATCCAGAAAACCAGACTAAGATCTGTGGAGAGTCATGAGCGCCTACGCCAGCTGGCATGGCACATGATGATGACATAGAGTAGGAAATGTACAGGCATGTCTTGTGATAGAAAGACACTGTCACTGAGGTAACATCTATGTAGTAGTTGAAGTAGTATCCTAGATGAGCATCAAAGACCACCAGTGTCTGAGCTGTGTAGAAGACTGTGCCATCTGCTCAAGTAATTAAAGAGATTACTCAGCACTGCAGTCTTGGCAAGGTTGGTTGGTAGAAAACTTGACTACGAGTTGATATAATTCTACATTACACTATTACATTGTGTTAACACTGGTGTTGAGTTATTCGAGAAGTTATGCCTTGACACCCTACTCCATGGCTGTCCCTGTTAGATGACTAAAATGAATTATTCAGGTCTTTGACAACCACTATGCATGAAACACACAGCAAAGATCTCTCCTCTTGTCTCACCTGAACTCTTAATCACAGATAGTTTAATATAAAACCATTATATATTAAATATTAACTGTGGAGGGAGGTGAGTAGAGAAGCAGAGAATAGGAAAACCACAGCGTAGGTGATTAAAGATGTTACAGATAATTAATATATGACAGCAACAATAGCAGGACATCTGGATTATGAGAGAGACATTTAAAAAGACTCAAATGGGGGGACCAGTTCTGTATTGAACAAGCCACTGGATGATAGTTACTACAGTATTTGTCCCGGATAGATGTTATACAAGTCCCAGTTGACATGTGAAGTGTTAGCACTATCACATTTATGTAGGCCTGAGTGCGTGGAGACAGAGGCGGCCAGTATTTCCCTCCTGTAGCGAATGACAAGAGCTAGCTGCTCGTTATTCCAGGCAGCTCAATCAGTCTGCCATGGACCGATATGAGGTAGACAGCGGTAAAGTAATAAAGTAAGAACATGCGTACCATAGAATAGGAATTGTCATAGTGAGAACAGTTCACACGAATGCACACGACTAGGTCGAGGGAAGTCGGTGAGCAACGGATGATGATGATGAAGAACAAAGGGAAGTCATTCAGAGAAGTTGCGTATCATGTGACATTAGTTGTGTGGTACACGGGAAAGAGACGGCTGGACAAAGTCAGTCTAGCCAGGGTCCCAGTGGAGAGAGGACGTGAAACGTGTCGAAAGGGAAGCGAGATGAAGTCAACAGTGTTCTCGCATTTGAACAACGCATCAGCCTGGGGCGAAAGTGTTAGACACAAGCCAGACGGTCAATTGAGTGGCCATTGCAGTTTAGTGATGGCTCGCCGAGTTGACGGCGATTGAGAATGCACCATGCTGATGTCAAGGGCAAGTGACTGTAAGTTGACCATAGAATAGCCATTGTATTATAGCGGTGTTTCAGACCGATGTACAGTAATTAGAAGTGTTATTTACTATCGCACTATTGATGTTACGTGCTGCGATCCTTGTGTATAATAAACACTGAAGAATGGCAAGGACAGGGAGTTGTTTACTGTTTTCATGCGATGAATGTTCCTGTTTAATTCTGTCACTGCGGCTGAACCAACGAGCCAACAATCAGCTTCATGGCACAGTCAATATATGTTAAATATCCAAGTATTACAGCCATATGTTGCAACAGGAAATACGCATGCTCTTAACTCTGGCTTTTGTTCTACCCACTCAACATATAAAAGAGGTTGTAAGGCAAGGGGACTGACTTCATTGCACTGGGTTTGATCCCATACGGCTCAATCTCTTTCTACAGAGAGGTCTGCCAAAAGTGCTGTACAAAACGTGAACTCCGTGCTCCGACGGCGACCCCCAGAAGTACCTAGTGAACTGACTGATGTAGCACAGAATCAAACCCACAGCCTTCAGAGCACAAGGCAGGTGGCATAACCACTTTGCCGAGGAGATTCCTCATATAAATAAGGGTAACAACTAACTTTTAGAGACAACAATGAGTGCAACAAATAGCATATCAGACAGACCTTTATATTAAGATTAACTATTAGAGACAACAATGAGTGCAACAAATAGCATATCAGACAGACCTTTATATGAAGACTAACTTTTAGAGACAACAATGAGTGCAACAAATAGCATATCAGACAGACCTTTATATGAAGACTAACTTTTAGAGACAACAATGAGTGCAACAAATAGCATATCAGACAGACCTTTATATGAAGACTAACTTTTAGAGACAACAATGAGTGCAACAAATAGCATATCAGACAGACCTTTATATGAAGACTAACTTTTAGAGACAACAATGAGTGCAACAAATAGCATATCAGACAGACATTTATATGAAGACTCACTTTTAGAAACAACAATGAGTGCAACAAATAGCATATCAGACAGACCTTTATATGAAGACTAACTTTTAGAGACAACAATGAGTGCAACAAATAGCATATCAGACAGACATTTATATGAAGACTAACTTTTAGAGACAACAATGAGTGCAACAAATAACATATCAGACATACCTTTATATGAAGACTAACTTTTAGAGACAACAATGAGTGCAACAAATAGCATATCAGACAGACATTTATATGAAGACTCACTTTTAGAGACAACAATGAGTGCAACAAATAGCATATCAGACAGACATTTATATGAAGACTCACTTTTAGAGACAACAATGAGTGCAACAAATAGCATATCAGACAGACATTTATATGAAGACTCACTTTTAGAGACAACAATGAGTGCAACAAATAGCATATCAGACAGACATTTATATGAAGACTCACTTTTAGAGACAACAATGAGTGCAACAAATAGCATATCAGACAGACATTTATATGAAGACTCACTTTTAGAGACAACAATGAGTGCAACAAATAGCATATCAGACAGACATTTATATGAAGACTCACTTTTAGAGACAACAATGAGTGCAACAAATAGCATATCAGACAGACATTTATATGAAGACTCACTTTTAGAGACAACAATGAGTGCAACAAATAGCATATCAGACAGACATTTATATGAAGACTCACTTTTAGAGACAACAATGAGTGCAACAAATAGCATATCAGACTGACCTTTATATGAAGACTAACTTTTAGAGACAACAATGAGTGCAACAAATAACATATCAGACAGACCTTTATATGAAGACTAACAACTGGAGATAAGAAATAGAGCAAACACTCATGCTTATTTATAATATTCAATACAATTCAGACAAATTATGTGTGTGAAAATGTAGTATAGCTTTGTCTATAAAACAGATGACTGAATACTGCACACAGATAAACCCAAATACATACCTCTGATTCTGTAAGCCAGTATTATGGAAGTAGTAGTAATGTTCTCCACGCTTGTTGGGGCAGCCATACTTGGGGTAGTCCCAAACCTCCGTGATTCTGTGAGAAATATTGATAAAATATAAGCAAACATCATTTCAAACATGTGGTTAAGCTTTTAAACATGAACTAAATAAACATGTAAGCTAGCAATATTATACAAGAAAGCAATCACTGCAAATATTGCATCACTGTTTACATCTGTCTGCAATTATAAATGAAATAGATTCTACTGTGATAAAGATGTGGATATTCAGTCTCTGATTTAAGTATCAACCATTTTATTTTGCTTATGTTGATTTCACATGATTCTACATATTATGCCTTACTGTATTCACTGTAGTATCATTTCCACTGTTTGAAGTTGTTGTGCTATCTTATTGTTGTTTGCTGACAAAGACTAATTGTGGCAATGTCCTCTGTTTTTTGTAATTGTATTTTGTAAAGCTGCCCAATCCTTCTGTGTGGTTATTTGTTTACATATCTAGATTGTAAGGAGATTTATTTACTTATTTTATTTTCGAAGGGTAACAAATTGGGCACGCAGGCCCGTCTTACTTTCGGCTTAGATTAGAACCAGAAGCCCCATCTCATGTGTCATCCAATGCTTAAATTCCTTGTCAACCACTCATAAAACAATATATTGTTTATAAAGCACAAACAATGTCTCTTCTTCTTCTTCTTCTTCTTCCACACTTTTACGCCCAACTGGAATACTGGTCCTCAACCAGCTCATGCCCACCCATGTATCTGTTGCCATCTCCTGCAGCTAGCTCCATGTCCTTAATTATTCATATCTGTCTTTAGTTCTCTTCTCCATGTGTTGTTAGGCCTCTCTCTATTTGCCCTGAGCACTACAGCAAAAGGACTTCCTAGTTGTACTTCTCTTAGGTTTTCTCAATGTGTATCCTATGCAACATCAGTGTCTTTCCATTACCTCTTAATTCAATGGAATCTGTTAATTTCTCTCCCTAAGCTCAGCATTAGTTTTTCCGTCATATCATTTGAGTCCTATTTTGCGCTGGTAACAGTTAACGAATGTGTGTAATTCATTTGCGATGGTTCTAGCCATTCTCCAAAAGTAATACAACCATGTGTTTATGTAATGAAAGTCGTTCAAGCTGAATGGCACACATTAGGACTTATAGCTAATGACCAGATTCATGGAGACAACTCATCTCTTTGTTTAGACCACTGATCATAGGAAAGTGGCAGAAGAAACGACAGAGGCATGCAAGAAACATAACCAAGGAATCAATTACCTTTTCTGGATTTTCTCTCTCACCGGACATGCATCAATAAACGGCCTGGATATCTGGTTCTGAGCTTCAACAAATGCTTTGGTTTCATCCGAGTCTGGATCTTCTAGCCAGCGGTATGGGTCTGATATCTGAAATTTTCAAGATTGACAAAAATATGGTTTTTCTCTCACATGTTTATGAAGCATATAATATATAAATCATGTTACAAAGACTCTATATAAAGGGGCTGAAACATCTGGAGAGGGAGGATTCCTTCTGATGAGCAGAAGTCTCCCATTGTACTTGCTGCGTTGTGGAAATTTTACCACTGGAACACCTTAAGAGCTGTAAGCCAATTGCTGTTATGACACTGGAAGTAGAGGGAGTCACTGCAGCTCTAATATGTTTGTCTGTCAGAATTTGTCATAACACACTGATGCCACAAACTACATACCAATATGTACTAAATTTTCTGTGTTTTAAATGTTTCAGCTTAAGTATTATTCATTTATTCACTTCCTATGATACATAACTCTGCAGTATGCACCTGATGAGATGCAGCGAAATATGTCAGGCAATAAATCGTGCAACATATTGTTTGTGACTTCTGTGTTTAACTTCACTAAAGGAGAACATTGTTTAGTACTCCATTGTTTTCAGAAGATAAAAAGTCGCTTAAAAGTCGACAGGGTCGACATCATTGCACTGGGTTTTATCCCATATGGCTCGGTCTCTTTCCGCAGCACGGAAAGTGTCGCACAAAGCACGAACTCCGTAGCTTTTAGCGACGACCCACAGGAGTCTCCGAAACATTTAACTGAAGTTTTCAGAAGATGTCACAGAGTATCGATACTTATAGTTCCAGTCGTCAGTTGGTTATGTAAATTCATCCTCTATCACGATCCCTCCCGTTAGTGCCAGCTTTTATTCCTGATTCCATCAGGTGTAGCACTGTAGTCATTTATTTGTGTTTCCTTATGCAACAAGCCATCATTTATAGACAGTATCATGTCTCCCTTGATCAGCCTGTGTTGCCTGTGGAGGTTCACCCATCTGCCCTTTCATTTCTGCATACACCAGCATGGCTTGGCTAGCAGAGCCACTGAAACTATTGTAGGTATGATGACTGTATGTTTTAGCCATTCATGCTAGAAATATCCAGACTGAGAATTTCAGTCTTAACTGGGAGTCAGTAAGTCCGTGCTTACTTTTATTTTCTTCTTATTTTTATCTTTATCTTCATCCTCATTTGTTACTCCTTTGTCTTGTTTTTTTTTAACAATTGTGTCTTCTTCCTCTACTTTTTCTTCTGTTTTCTGCTGTCATAATGATCCTTTTCAACATCAGTTTGCTTCCTGGACAATACTCTCATGCTGGCTGTACACAAGGTGCTGTTTGTTCCTCTCTTCATTCACCAGTCCATCATGTGCAGGGTCTGTAGGCATCATGGGATACAGATGCACTTTACGGCAAATACACAGATTTGTTCAAGTTGTGTGTTCATGGCAGCCGTGGCAGCACAGTGGCTAGAGACCTGCCTACCAGCCTGGTGGTCTTGGGTTTGAATGTGCATTGGGGTGGATTTGTAAAACTGACCCAGGCTCCCAGTTGGACCCAGCCTCAAACTGGTACCAGGGAATATATTGGGAACTGAAGGCAGATAGCTGCAAAACATTGACCACGGTACCCCCCCCCCCCCCGAACACACACAAACACACCCCCCCCCCCCCCCCCCCCCCCTCAGTGCTGACTGATCTATACAAATATGGTTCTAGCACTATATGCACAAAATCACTTCAGCTGTGTACAAGAATTATTTATTTGTACATTGTATGATGTCCATAGGGGTGTACGTAAATTTTAAATCATGGTAGCCGTATGACTTGTCCCCGAGCTAGGCATAGGGAATCAACAGTATTTCTGATTCATTAGCCTAGTGCTGGTGCTAGTGCCCATTCATTGCTTTCACTGAAGATTGCAAGTATGAGGTGAATTCCTGAAAACAAGGGTCTTCTTTTTTTTCTGCTGCGATCAATGTTGGTTATGCGTGATGCATAGCATCCTTGTAGTGCCTAGATGTCCACTTTCTAGTCGCGTGCCACTTAAGCTAATATCTTCCGACTTCGACGGTTGAGGTTTCTTTTCTGGATTCCTCCTCCCATTGACAGATAGACAGACAGTAGTCTCTGTGGCGAAGTGGTCAAGCCTTTTGAGTCGGGCTCCGATGGTTGTGGGTTCGATTCCGGGCCGCGTCCTTCGGTTCACAAGTTAAATTTTTCGGAGACTCCTGTGGGTCGTCGCTAGAGCTACAGAGTTTGTGCTTTCTGCGATGCTTTCCGCGCTGTGGAAAGAGACCGAGTCATATGGGATAAAACCCGGTGCAATGAAGTCGACCCTGTCAACTTTTAAGCGACTTTTTAATAGACAGATTTGCCTTCCTGGACTTGTGAGCTCCACCTGCCCACATTTTCTGTTGGGCTTTGTTGTGCCAACCTTTGTTCTTACAAGAACTTCCACAAACCAGTGGTGGTTTGAAGTTTGGTATGTCCTTTACACAGATCAATTTCCTGCCTGGGTTTATGAGCTCCATCAGCCCATTTTGCTTGCTCCATTATTTTATCCTATCAAGCATAGACTTTTTGCAGGAGCACAAATATAAATTGCAATGTCAGTAGTGCTGTCTCAATAAAGGAATTACGCTTGCAGTTCACCACAGAATGTTACACAAAAAATGGTTCTTCTTTTAATCTCTCTAGGTCTTCCCTTCCAACTTGCCTGCTGTCAAAACATTTTCCAGGTTACCAATTCTAAGGACATTTCCAAGGAAAGTGGATTGTCTATTTCTGATTCAAGTGACCAGTTCTTTTCATAAGTCTGCTTCTTTCAAGACATCATTATCTTTTGTCAGTGACAAGAAATACATTGTTGGGGAACACTTGAGGCCAGTGAAACAGCAAAAGAACTTAATTTTCTGGGACTGGTAAGCACTCATGGACACAGAGAACGTTTCCTTCAGGCCATAATTCTATGAGTGTCAACCTATACCTGCAAAGATATTTCTCATGTTTGTCTGTGACAAGGGTTGCTGACAGACAAGGGTCACTGACAGACAAGGGTCACTGACAGACAAGGGTCACTGACAGACAAGGGTCACTGACCAACAAGGGTCACTGACAGACAAGGGTCACTGACAGACAAGGGTCACTGACAGACAAGGGTCACTAACAGACAAGGGTCACTGACAAACAAGGGTTGCTGACACATACTGTAAATTGCTGCACAAGGTCGGTGAATCATTTCTTTAATTGAATAGCCAACTATTACAACTTACATGCTGATTTTCATACTCAGGGTTCATTATTGTTATTTTTGCCCAAAATACTGTCAAAATCTGTCATCTAATGCCTAAAGTACTTTGCGGTGTAGGACAAGTGGGGTCTTGAGCCAGAGGAATTAAGGCCGCCTGGCTAGTGCAGTCGCCACCAACTGTGCAGGTTAGTGTTTTCACAATAAACAATATTTCAGAAGCCCATATGTTTACAAGTCTATTAATTAGTGCCCTCTTGAGAATCATGCAGGAAAAAAGTTTGACTTTTGGCAAAGCAAATACTTCAATTAATGGAGGTCAGTGCAGACTGAATTAATGTGAAGGGGGAAAAACACTAAACCCTTGCCATCCACTTTTATGTAACGTTCATTATTATACTAGGATGTTTAATTCAGCATGTACTTCTATGTTTGCATATATCTTTTAGTAAATATGTACAGTAGTTTGCTGCTGTACCACAATGGATAGCCTGCTTGCCTACCAGTCTAGTGATCATGTGTTCAAATCCCTAGCAAGGCTGATTTTTTATCTGAGCTAGGGTATCAGGAAACGTCCTGAGAAGTAAGTAGAAGCAATTGTTGTTAATGTGTCTACATCACCCACTGAATGCCGATTTGTCTAAAACAATATGGGGATAGCACCATATGCCAAATATGTTTAGAGGTGTGTAATAGGATCCTTTATCTCCCGGGAAGGTTAACCTGGTCAACAAATGCCCGCAGAAGTCAGATGTGTCGGCCTAAGGGCGCAACAACGCAGCTCTGCTGTAAACAGGCACAACGCAATCACGTCCGAAAAAAAAACTCCGGATGAACGCAGAAGAAGAAGAAGGATCCTTTATCTTTTACAAATAAATATGTACAGTGGATAAGTTATAAGAGCAAAGGTTAAGCAGACAGAGAATGTGTGACCAGTGTCTGGATGCCCTGGGAGTCTTTGACTTAAGATGCATTTGGGTGGAGGCTATGTTTTAATTATTTCTTAAATGACTAGCGTTTTTTTCTATTTACTGTTTTGTTTGTTGCGTATCCCTTACGGGACGTTGCAGTCAACACCAACATTTTTCAGTTGCTGTTGATGTACTAGGAAAGTGTTACGTTCAGTAGTTTGACATTGCCTTCTGAACGACCGGCTCCCATACCAGCACGTTATAACATAACGCGACACGGTCTTTTTAGCATATCTCAAAATAATGTTTCAAGAAAATTAACTCACAACAAATGTAATATCCCTGCTTAGACTCATATAAACCAGAATGAGGTTCCCCCTGGATTTCATATAGCCAGCTCTATTAGAAATAATTGTAAGATCATAACTTATAAAGACCTATGTATACATTCATTCATTCAGTAGCATGTCCTTTGCAGAACCTCGCTCCCATAACAACCTTCCGGAAAACCTCTCGATCACAAGCAAGATGTCCTGCGTCTGATACACCCATCTGGAGATCATCCGCCACATCCTGCACCCATCTTCTCTTTGGCCTTCCTCTTCCTCTCTTCCCAGGCATATACCCTTCCATTATTGTTCTCTCCAAACTGTCGTGACGTTTCAAGTGACCAAAATACTTCAATTTTCTTTGTTTTATCGTCTTTAATAGCCATCCCTCCTCAATATTCAACTCTTGAAGTATGGATGCATTTGTTCTTTTCTTTACCCAAGATATTCGTAGAACTCGTCTATAACATTTATATTAAAAGGCATGTATGCACTGTTCAGCTTGTTTAGTAAGTGTCCATGTCTCACAGGCGTATGTTGCAATGGGAAAGATGCATGCTCTTAAAAATCTAATTTTTGTAGTTCTGTCTGTCCCACTCCATAATTTATTCATCTGTTTTAGTCTTTGAAGAGCAATGGATAGTCGCCGTTTAATTTCTTTCATTGTGTCACCATTATTGGTAATCAATGACCCAAGATATTCAAAATTTTCCACCACCTCCAATTTTCTCCCATTAATGTATATTTCTTTCTCCATTGTAGTTTTATCTGTATGCATTATCTTAGTTTTTGCTATGTTAAGATATAAGTTCTGATTTTCACTATTCAATTGGGTTGAGGCTATTAGGTTTTCTATGCCATTCTGTGTTGTGGATAGTAATACTGTATCATCAGCATATCGAATCTCTGGTATGTCATGACCGCCGATATTTAGGGCATCATATGGCTCCCTGTTTATATCATCTCTTACATTTCTCATTATATTTTCGGCGTACAAGTTAAACAAATAGGGTGACAGCACGCAGCCCTGACGGACTCCTTGCTTGATGTCAAACCAATCTGATGTCTCGCCATCTATTCTAACTGCTGCTTGTTGGTCTAGATATAGCATTTTTATGAGATGTACTATGTATCATTGGCACCTTGCCGTCTTGACAGACGATAGTTTGTGCTTTAAAAAGGCATAATAACTTTTAACTATGGCGGTAGCGAGTGTGACTGATAAGGCCAATTTGCGCTGTAAATGTCCGTTCACAGTGGGTGCATGTGAACACGTGGTCATTTCCACCATCATGCACCATCTTACGTCTCAAACGCTTGGTGTGTGACTTTTCTGAAATAATTTTCTCCTTTGACTTTATTCCATTTCTGATATTTGCCCTCCATGCAACACGTTCAGCGGCGACTTGTTCCCAATGTGCATTATCAATGCCTGTATCAATCATGTCCCGCTTACACACATCTTTGTATCGTAGTAGAGGCCGACCCTGAGATCTCTTACCCATCTGTAATTCACCAAAAAAGATATCCTTTGGTATTCTACCATCATCCATCCTCCTAAGATGTCCTATCCATCTAAGTCTACGAAGACTGAGCATGGAATAAACTGTCACACAACCTGATCTTTCCAATACTTCAGTATTTGTGATTTTGTCTTGCCACTTAATACCAAGAATTCTTCGCAGACACCGCATATGAAAGCTGTTTAAGTTGTTCTCTTGGTGTGAGTAAGTTGTCCAGGTTTCACTGCCATAGAGAAGAGTACTAAGGACACAGGCTTGATAGACAAGGACTTTTGTTTTGGCAGTAAGCTTCCTGTTCTCCCAGACTCTTTTTCTTAACCTGTTCATTGTTGTTGCTGCCTTACCAATCCGGATGTTGATTTCCTGATCTAGGGATAATTTGCTATTTACCACTGATCCTAGATATGTAAAATGGTCTACTATCTCTAGTTCGGCGTCGTCAATAAAGATTGATGGTACCCCATGTGCACCTTGTGACATAATCTGTGTCTTCTTTTTGCTAATTGTTAAACCAAATTCAGAACAAGCAGTGGAGAATGCAGATAGTAGACATTGCAATTCTTCCTCAGAGTGGGTCGTAACTGCAGCATCATCTGCAAAAAGCAACTCTCTGATCAGTACTCTCCTAATTTTGGTCTTAGCCTTCAATCTCTGAGCATTGTAGAGGCCGCCATCTGAGCGTGAGTGAATGTATATACCACCATCCTGATCATGAAATGCATATTTCAGTAGAAGTGAAAAGTATATTCCAAAGAGGGTGGGAGCTAGTACACAACCTTGCTTAACTCCACTCTTGATTTCAAATTCTTCAGAAGTTGCACCATCAAACTTGATTATACCCTTCATGCCTGTGTGGAACGATTCCACAATGGACAGAAGAGTTGGTGGGCAGCCAATCTTCTTTAGTGCCTTGAACAGACCCTCACGACTGACCAAATCAAATGCACTATGTATACAACAAAGTAAAAATAAGTGGAGGAAGCACAGGTGTCCAGTGATTCTGATATATCATTAAATAGTGACAACTGTATATATCTCTTCAAAATAATTTGTATTAGTTTATAATTAGGCAGAAGTAGCCAAATAAACGGAGAAAAGGCATTCTTTATTATATTAGTCTAAGCTTATGATCCTAGATTGTTTTGACTCATAGTGGGCATATAAAATGCACATCTTCAAGAACAATGAGTAAAATGTATTAGAATGTCAGAATATGGATTAAGTTGACAATTTAATATTATCTTTAACATAATTTTCCCCACCATGTCATCATTGAATAACTATCATCTATAACATTGCACATATGTCTTAATATCTTTAACTATTTCAACAGCAAGTAATTTATCTCATCATTATCATATTAACACATCATTCATAAACAATAGAATTAGCAAATTACAGCTGGAACTATGGACATAACAATCCTACAGGTTCTGTCGCCCAGCTACTGAGTTAAGAGAGTGGAGTGACACTGTGAGCTGTGGATTTCATGAGGAATGCTTTCACATCTGTTCAGTTTGTGTTGTGAACTTCATGATCAGAAAAATGGTGGACGGGTGGTGGTTTTGCCTTATGTAGTAATGTGTGTAAGCGGTTCTCCTCGCCTTGGTGACCTGCAGGATAACTGAGCCGGCCGCTCAGAAAGCAATGGCAAATTACTGAGCGTAATCTTGCCAAGAAATCAACAGACAGCTGAAAGATGCTGCTGTTGGCAGCGATGTCCTGTAAAGAATGTACTTTCCCATTTTTATTAATTTTATCCTCGGGATTTTCACGTCAGTATTGTTCCATACTTTCAATGATTAGCCCATCATATCTATTTTTATCTTCAACTAGGTATAGTTGTCTTATTTCTGGTTGTTTCTCCAGGGGACCAAGAATTACCTGTATCACTTTTTTCTTGTTGTTGAATTACCATTGCTGTCTTTAGGATATTACATGGTGAGGTCCCAATCTCTTCCACGATGGCCAGCCATGTTCACTATCGTGTCCTGAACACGCCTCATGTGTGCCACACTCTGCTGTTTTGCTTTCGAAGCCATTGATCTATGTAGATTCATCCGCCTTCTCCACCGTCCCAGTCTTTGTTTACTAGGGATGGACATTCCCTTAGTAGGATATTACCCCTACTTCACTCATGTAGTTTAGCCAGTCAACCAAGACTGTTGCCCGTGGTGTGGCCACAGCCGTACACAAGCGGTATTAATGGAGCCATACATGAGCTAGGTAAAGAGATGGGAACCAAATAGGATCCTGGTCTATCCCTTGGGATATGGCTGCCACTCACCGTGAGGTACTATCCCTCTCTCTTTACCCTACACCATACTGTATACTGTATGTAACAGTATTCAGCAAATTTAACTGGATTAGCTGCAGTGGATAAAAAATAAAGCCTGGTAAGTGACATTTTAAAATAATTTTTACCTTTTTAATTTCAATTATTATTACTAAACCTCTCATTCTTGTCATAATATTTTAAACCTATCAATTAATTATTAACACAGTCATGTTCCCTGTGCAATCCTCTTTAATTTGATATATAATACATCTGCTACAATTTTAACAATGTTAAAAGCATTATTGTGACACACCCCTACTTTACATTTTCTGTCTTGAATTTCTGTTTGGTCAGGACCACTTTTTTGTTTGGCAGGCAATCAGTTAAGGCAGTGGTTCTCAACCTTTTTTGGCCCGTGCCCCCCTTCATCATATTTTCAGAACACCATTCCCCCCCTTCCTATCAAAAATTTGGCCCTTGCCCCCCTTCACCGTATTTTCAAAACGTCATTCCCCCCTTTCATATTTCCTATCTAAAAATCCCCCCACCCCTACGCAGTATACGTAAAAGTGGACGGCAAATGTAATAGCATATACTAAAACAAGTCTAGACATCCACATAAAACATGATTTGTGGGTCTACTTACTTTATAAAATGAATTTTAGAAGGATGAGACATACATAACTGCAAAGTATGAAGGGAAAAACAATATCAAGTAATCAGTTCTTGTATTAACACGATCTTGAAATGGTCTTCATTCCCCCCCCCCCCTCCTTGGAAACCCTAAAATTCGGGGGGGGGGGGGGACTCCCCACTGGGTGAGAACCACTGAGTTAAGGTATTATGAGTGAGGTTTAATATTCCAACATCATGATTAGTATCACAAAAATAACTAGTACAGACCTCTTTATAATGTATGTTTTTTTTAGGGGGCGGGGTCTGAGCATCTTATGGCTATGGACATATCATTGGAGTTTGGAGTGCAAAGGTGATAGTCTTCAACAGATAATTATTAAACTAAGTAGTCAAAGAAGTAGTTTCAATTATTTGCCTTTTTGTGTTAGTTTATTATGAGTTCTTATGTTGTTTATATTAAAGTATTTGAACAGCACCAACAACAAAAGACTTCATGCTTTCTTCCTTGTGTTATGATGTATATTATTGTATCGAAATCAATTAAATAAACGCAAACGTCACCAGTGACACCAGCTGTGACTTGTTGAATGACATTCCGTAATTTTTCTGCTCTTAATTTCAATTCTATTTAATTACCTATTAAATTACTATCACTTCAGGATACAATTACTGTTCTTTAACGTAAACGTAATGATGTTAACAAAACTTTCACGAACACTCAGCGTTAATCTTCAACAGGAAAAGTGTAAAACTAAGCGAAAGATAAAATCTGAAACTTTAACTACGACTACGACGACATGTAAACACAGCAGACGCGGTCCACTGCTGGCCAGCCCCATACCTCCTGTCCATGGTACAACTCCTTGACGCTGTCGTCCCGTCTGGCTTCAGGATAGTTGAACTTGCCCATCTTGTCAGAGTTAACTGTGGTATCTAACTGCCGGCGGTACCGAGAGAAGGTGAGGATTAATATAGCCAACAGGGCCGTGACTAACGGCGGCCCGATTCTCCACAAGAGCTGCCCCATGTCGACCAGCAGCCAATGGGGGCCGGCCTCTCCTGCAGACGATAGACTCTTGTAGCAGGTACTTATTGCCGAAACAATTATCTTATTGAGGTCTTGTACCTTAATCTGATTAATCACATTATCTGGTTAATTAAGATCATGAGGTTGCTGAAATTCAATGTTTACGGGTTCTGGTAGTAGTACTACTAGTACTAGTAGTAGTAGTAGTTTACTACTAGTAGCAAGTAGTAGTCACTACTTTACTTACTTCTACTACTAATAATACTATTCTATTTCTAGTACTACTACTTAACTTACTACTAGTACTTAGTACTAGTAGTTAGACTAAGTAACCAGTAGTTAGTGTAGACAGTGTAGTACTACTACGCC
This sequence comes from Cepaea nemoralis, assembly GCA_014155875.1. Lineage (NCBI taxonomy): Eukaryota > Metazoa > Mollusca > Gastropoda > Stylommatophora > Helicidae > Cepaea > Cepaea nemoralis. The sequence continues at coordinate 91,131 of JACEFZ010020611.1, read as the reverse complement.
TACACTAGTACTACTAGTTAGCAGTTAGTAGTTGAAGTAGTAGTAGTAGCTGCAGCAGTGAAAATAGCTGCAGTACTAATAATAACAGCAGTAGTAGTAGCAGCAGCTGCAGTAGTGGTGCTAGCAAGTAGCAGTAGTATTAGTTGTAGTAGCAGCAGCAAGGATTTTTTTCTCTTTAGTTCCCTTCTCCTCATTCATTTCCTCCTTTTCTTCACTCATCAGCACCACCAATAATGTCATTGCCGCCACCACCACCACCACCACCACCACCAACACCACCACCACCACCACCACCACCACCACCAACACCACAACTACTACAGCTGCTGTTATTACTATTGCTGCCACCACCATCATTACAGCAAACACCATCACTACCACTATCACTATTAGTATTACAACCACCCCTACTACTGATTGGTTTTTCACCTTTGCGTCTTGACAGACGATAGTTTGTTACATTGTGCTTTAAAAAGGCATACTAACTACAACCCATGGCGGTAGTGAATGTGATTGATCATACCAATACGTGCTGTACATGTTTGTCCACAGTGAATGTATGTGAACACGTGGTCATTTTCACCATCATACACCATCTTTCATCTCACACGATCAGTGTGTGACCTATCTGTAATCATTTCCTCCTTTGTCATTATTCCATTTTGGATATTTGCCCTTCATGCAACACATTCGGTGGCGACTTGCTCCCAATGTGCATTATCGATGCCTGTATCAATCATGTCCCACTTACATACATCTTTGTACCATAATAGAGGCAGACCCAGAGATCTCTCACTCATCTGTAATTCACCAAAAAAATGTTCTTTGGTATTCTACCATCATCCATCTTCCTGACGTGTCATGTCCATTAAGTCTATGAAGACTGAGCATGGAACAAACTGTCACACAACCTGATCTTTCCAATACTTCAGTATTTGTGATTTTGTCTTGCCACTTAATACCAAGTATTCTTCTCAGACACCGCATATGAAAGCTGTTTAAACGTTTCTCTTGGTGTGAGTAAGTTGACCAGGTTTCACTGCCATAAAGAAGAGTACTAAAGACACAGGCTTGATTAGACAAGGACTTTTGTTTTGGCAGTAAGCTTCCTGTTCTCCCACACTCTTTTTGTTAACCTGTTCATTGTTGTTGCTGCCTTACCAATCCTGATGTTGATTTCCTGATCTAGGGATAATTTGCTATTTACCTCTGATTCTCAATATGTAAAATGGTCTACTATCACCAGTTCGGCGTCATCAATAAATATTTTGAGGGCAGCCGACAGATATTTATGGGTCATGGCCTCGAGTTTCACGACGGCAGGCAGAGGAACTCTTCTTGAGTCAATGGCTGCGGTCTCCGACCAGTAAGGTCACTGCCATAGAGGAAAGCAACGGCAAACGACCTCTTTAAAAGTGCCTAGTATATCATGATTCGCTTAATGACTGATTATCGCAAGACAAGGACAGAGACGTTAAAATTAGCAACTTGGAACGTTAGGACGTTAAACGATGACGAAAAATTAGAGAACATAAAACAAGAAATTGAAAGGGAAAAAATTAATATTTTAGGTGTGTGCGAAACGAGATGGACAGGAGCAGGCATCAAGATAGAAGAAGATTTCAAGATTATTTATTCTGGAGGTGAAGATCATCATATGGGAGTGGCACATATTTTGGACCGGAAAACATCAAAATCTGTTCAAGGATATTGGGCCGTGTCGGACAGAGTTCTACTAGTTAAATTAAGTGGCAGACCTTTTAGCATAAATATTATTCAAGTATATGCCCCAATAGGTGTAGAAGAATTTTATAATGACATAGAGTCTGCCTTAAAGAAATGTAAAAATTCAGAAATAAAACATCATAATATCATAATATTATAAAATCAAGGGGATAGATACACAGTAGGAAACTATGGGTTAGGAGAAAGAAATGAAAGAGGATACAGACTTGTAGAGTGGGCAAAAGAACAGGAAATGATTGTAGGAAACACCTGGTTCAAGCAACACCCTAGAAGATTATGGACATGGAGGAGTCCTGATAGCAGGATTCAAAACCAGATTGACTACATTCTCATTATCAGAAGATTTAGAAACGCGCTAACAGTAGCAAAAACAGTTCCCAGTGCTGATTGTTATAGTGACCACAGATTACTCACAGGAACATTGAGGATAAAGTTGAAGAAAGTCAAGTATATAACAGGAAACACTAAATATGATTTGTGTACATTGAGTAATGGCAAGGAAATACAAAACAAATTCAACATAGAAGTACAGAACAGATTTGAAATTTTGTCTGATCTAGAGATCCTATTCCAAGATGTGGATGATCAATGGGAAACATTGAAGAATTCAATCAATGTGGCTGCAGAAACAACTATTCCAAAATTAAAGAAGGTGGGTCATAAGAAATGGATAACTGAAGAAATTTTACACCTCATGGAAACAAGAAGACTCAACAAAAATAATTCTGTCAAATATGAATAAATTCACAGACAAGTCAGAATATTATGTAAGGAGGCAAAAGAAGCATGGCTTGAGGAAAAGTGCTTAGAAATTGAAAACCAACTCAACAGTCAAAATACCAAATTAGTGCACAAAAGAATTCAGGAACTTACTAATAAAAGAACAAGTACATCAACAGCGTGTCTAAAAACTGAAGATGGCAAAATCATAATAGAAAAAGACCAGATTCTACATGTATGGACAGATTATGTGAAACACCTTTATGATGATAACAGAGACAAACAGTATGATATTAGATTTAATAATGAAGGACTGCCAATTTTGGAGATGGAGGTTCGAAATGTTCTTAAGTATATGAAAGCTGGCAAGGCCCTCGATGCAGATAATGTAACAGAATGAATAGTATCAGCTGGGTGTGCAAGCCTACAGCATGCTTGAGCATCAAGATAGAACAGTTAGAAAGATGCTCAAGTCGTGACGTGGCTTGTTGTTGGGTTAGTCAGAAACCACAAAGGACTAGAGAAGAGAAGTCGCCATCTGAATCTCATTTTGATTATATAGAGGTTTTGTATCAACCATCGCAAATAAAGCCTGTTCTACAATATTCTAACTAAACGTGTTGATCCACTGTATGCTCGTACTGTTACAGGAGGATTAAAATGGTGCCGTGGACCAGCACTTTGATTTTTGGATAATGCCGCGGTCACAATGCGAAGTATAGAAACCGGCAGGAGATTGTTGCTACCTTTTTAAGAAAAGAGAATTATGGACAACCAACAAGTTTTCTCTAGTTCCTTCGAGACAAGAGTATAAGACCGGACCATTCCTTTTTGGAAGACAAAAAGTTGAAAGTAAAATCAATATGAAGCTTATCAGATGGCTCTTGTAAACAAGAAGCCAGGTTACACCGATGAATAGAATGCCATCTGTACCACATAAGTACTAATGAAGCTGTTCCGCATTTTGCCACATGAGTCGAAGTAATTTTCATCAAAATTTGCCATGACGCTCGATTTGTCATCTGTTCCAGCCGTTTGTTAAACTTACGTTTCAAGGTCAGCCAGACACATGCTAGGATTGTCCAGCTTCAGGAGCAAAGAAATTTCAAAACGAAAATAAACAACTTGACTCCAATGGAAACGTGGTTTTGAGGAAGCTGTCAAGAATACCTAAGACGAACTCAGGGCCGTTATTTTCACTGAACCGTGACCTTGGTTGGAAAGTAAGGAAAATTTCTACTCGTGTTGGCTCAAACAAATCGGAATGTTTTTCTACCAAGGCGATACCGTTAGGGAACCCTCGGAGGTGGTTGGGCACACTGGGGTGCCGACCTGCTGAAGGGGGGACCCAAAGTCAAATCGCTTTATTGAGCTACACCAGTTTTCAAGACGTCGCTTGGATGTGCCCTGTTATCAGGTGAAAAGAAGGCTCAAATCTGGTAGGGGCCCAACCAGGGGCTGAAGGTACTGAAACTTGAGACGTTGGAAGAGGAAGAAACTCTTTCCTTGTGGAGTCTTGTCGTGCCTTGTGGAGCCTTATTGAGTCTTATCGGGCCTTCTTGATCCTTATGGAGGACTGAAACCGCCTTATCGATCCTGGTTCAAGTACTCGGGTACCAGATACCATGCTTCTCAGTCTCGGCATACAAGAGAATAGACGTCAAAGGGAAATTGTAAGACTTGATTTTCGATTGGACCAGTAGAAAGTTAGTTTCAACAAGAAAAGGGGTAATATAAATAACTTTTTCTATTAGATAGAAAATTATTGAGTTTCAAGAGGAAGCTAACGTCCTTTGGTTAATTTAAGAGTGTATATAAATAATTATTGATTGTTTTTTTGCTTGTATAAGTGTATAGCGAAATATTTCAGGATGGCGGAAGAACAAGCTTCACTGACACAAGTTCTGACCGGGGTAGGGTCAGTAATAGGTAAACTTAACACAGTCATAAAACAACAAGGAATGGCAGCTGAAATTGTTAAGTTTAGCGGACAGGCAAAAGATTTTAAGAAGTGGATAACTTCAATAGAGAAATATGCATATTTGGTGTCAGCGTCGGATGAAGAGAAAATGAAACTTGCTTATCAGGCAGCAACACAACCGGTTTCTGATCATATCAGAAGGAAATTAGAGGCTAGGGTAGATGAGACATGGGAGCAGTTCAAAGATGACTTAGCTCATAAATACGCTGAAATAACGGACCCACAACATGCGTTTTCGGTGTTGAGACAGTCCAAACAAAACACTGGAGAGACTGTACAATTATTCAGCGATAGGTTGATTAACCTGGCGGAAGAAGCATTCTTAGGACAGAACGTACGAGGAGAAGAGGTGGAGAGAATGTTGGTCGGGATTTTTGTAGATGGTATAAAATCCGATGGACTGAAGTTTAAGCTGATGAGAGAAAACCCTGAGAGGTTATCACAGGCTGTAGATATTGCGGTACAGGAGGAGAATTTGAGACGTAGATTCAGATTGAGAGTAGGAAGAGAAATAGGAACTAGTTGAGAAGACAGGATTGAGGAGCCTATGGAGATAGGACAAACAAGGTTCGGATGGAATAGGAGAGGAGGTATACACACATTACAAGGTAGTGATAGAAATGCCTATAATGGAAGAAGACAAGTTAGAAATCCTACAAATGAGACGGTAAGTAACACAAATAACACAAATATAGTTTGTTGGTCTTGTGGTCAACGTGGACACATTTTTTGCTTTTGTGGTAACAGGCGTGTCCAGTCGAATACACAAAGTAGAAATGGCAATAGCAGATTAAATAGGAATGTCGAAGAGAGACACAGAAGTTTTACAAGTACAAGAACGCAGGAAAACCGGCGCCCTACCTATTAAATAGGACCTGTGGTAGGAGGGAAAATAACAAGGTCCCAAGATTTAAAGAATATTTTAATAACAGGTATAGCAGGACGAGTAGAGAATGCTCTCATTTAGATGAAATTAAACAGTTCACAGTGAATACAACAGATCCCAGCTCATGTATAATAGAAATAGGGAAGTATAGAGTTCGTACATTAATTGATTCGGGAGCTCAGGTTAGTGTGGTCAAAGAAAGTTTTCTATACAAAATAATGAGAAATTGCAAAATATTCAGAAGTCATAATAATCTTCACTCTGTTACAGGACAGAATTTACAGATAGTTGGACAAACAATAATGAATTTTAAGTTAGGAGGGATAAACGTAAGACATCTTTTTCAAATAGTGAAAGATTTAAATAGAAACATGCTTATAGGAAGAGATTTTCTAATAAAAAATGGTGTAAGACTTATGTTTGATCTACATAATTTAAAATTCAAGGACGTGTACGTAGATTTAGAAGAAGACATGCACATTTCATCACTGGTTAGAGTTAAAATGTCTACGACGTTAAAACCACAGACGGTTAATTTGATACAGGCAAAGGTAAAAAGAAATCCGTATTACGAAGTAGGACACACAGTTAGAATCACTGAGTTGGCAAAGGGAGGTAATTGATGAGCCTGGTCTAGAAGTTCCGGATGGAATAATATCATTAGATAAACACTTAACTTTTCCAGTAATGATTATTAACAACACAGGTAGAGAAATTAAATTATATAGAGGATGTGTAATAGCCAAAGTGGATCATAACATTAATGACATATTAGCAACAGATAAAGTAGAAATGCAGGGAATAAATTATTCAGAAACTCCTAGTGAAAAAATTAATAACAGACGCAGACGCGGAAGAAAAGGGAACATGCAGAAGGATGAATTGATCCATCCATTCAGAAGAAATACACAAAATACATTCACTAGACAAAATGACAAGAGAGCAAGAATTGTTGGCACAGTTAAAAACTCCACCGGAAAATAAGAAAATATTAGAACAACTTATAAAAGAAAATCAGGATGTATTTGCAATTAATGATTTAGAATTGGGAAGGACAAAAACAGTTACAATGGAAATAGATACGGGAGATCATCCACCAATTAGTTTAAAACCGTATAGAACTCCCTTAAGGAATAGAGAAATTGTTGAAAAGGCAATAGAAGATATGTTGAAAGCAGGAATAATAACAAGATCAAAGTCGGAATGGTCATCTCCAATTGTCATCGTGACCAAAGCTGATGGTTCACATCGATTCTGTTGCGACTACAGGGCATTGAACAAGATCACTAAGAATGTAGCGTACCCATTGCCGGTGATTGATGACATTTTGGGTTTACTCAATGGCTCTACATTCTTCACAACACTAGATGCAAGATCAGGATTCTGGTGTATCCCGATGTCAGAAGATGCTCAAAAGAAAAGTGCTTTCTGTACTCATATGGGTTCTTACGAATTCTTACGAATGCCTTTTGGGGTTCGAACGGCTTCTTCTCACTACATGCTGTTAATAAATGAAGTATTAGAGGGTATGCAAAAGTTTGCGTTGGCATACATAGATGATATTCTAATCTATACAGCAGGGGATGTGGATGATCACTTAAAACATGTAAGATTAGTATTCGACAGATTAAGAATACATGATGTTAAATTGAAGCTCAGCAAATGCGAATTTTTAAAAACAGACACAAAGTATTTGGGGTATATTATTAATAGAGACGGAATAAAACCAGACCAAGAAAAGGTAAAGATTATCGAAGAACTAGCTCCTCCAACTAATGTAAAAGAAGTGTGTGCTTTTATTGGAACCTGTGGGTATTATAGGCGTTTCATTCCAGGGTTCTCAAAAATAGCAGAGCCTATTACTAACTTAATTGGCAAATACGCTAGATTTAAGTGGGATGATGAATGTCAAAAAGCGTTTGAGTTTTAAAAAATAGCTTAACAGTAGTGCCACTATTAGCACATCCAGATTTAAATAAACAGCTAATACTATATACAGATGCTTCAGATAATGCTATAGGAGCGTGTTTGGTCCAACCATACGAAGGAAAAGAATCTGGAATACCAGGGGTTAAAAATGAAAGGCCAATTTATTTCTTGTCTCATAAACTTGGCAGGTCTCAGCGAAAATGGTCGACTATCGAGAAAGAGGCTTATGCTATTCATTATGCTCTTCAGAAACTTAACTACTATCTACATAACACAAATTTTATTATTAGAAGTGACCACATGCCTTTAAAATCTTTGTTAGAAGCTCCAGTGCAGAACAGGAAAATACAGACATGGGCATTGAATCTACAGGGATACAATACAAGAATAGAATACATACCAGGTAGGATTAAACACATGCGCTGATTTATTGTCTAGAATCCCGTATCCACAGTCATCAGGAAACACGGAAGACGAAGGTGAACCGGAGATTGACGACCGAAACTGGCAAGTAAATATATTAGATTCTGCCATAATAAATAGAGAAGATTTTGAGAGTTTACAGTCGGATCAAGAGTCTGAACCTAGAGCGGAAAGACCCACATTTAGCACAATTTAATATGAAAGAGGAACAAGAATTAGATCCAAAAGTCTTAGAAATAAAACAGAAATTGAAAGAAACGGATGAGAATAAGTATAAGAAGAATTATTTAGTTTTGCAAGAGGATGAACAGTTATATTACATGAGTGAAAGAAACGAACAGTTAAGGAAATATATTCCAAAACATTTGGAAAATGAAGTTTTAAAAGCATATCATGATGAGAATGGTCATCTCGGTCGAGATAAATTAGTGAAGGCACTTACGAATAAATATTATTGGCCGAATTTATTTAAAACTGCTTGTAAATATGTTGATACGTGTGAAAGATGCAAATTAAGGAATATGAAAACAATTAAGTGTCCCTTACAAGATACAGATATTCCTCAGTTTCCAATGCAAAAAGTTAGTTTAGATATATCAGGTCCTCACCCTAGAACATTATCAGGGAACGTATATCTAATTCATATAGTGGACGTCTACAGTCTTTGGCCGGAAGTTTATGCAATCACAGATAAGAGCGCAGATACTATCATTACTATTTTTTTACAGGAATTCGTACCAAGGTTTAGTTGCCCACAGATTGTACTTACGGATAATGGTAAAGAATTTGTGAATAAGAAATTTGAAAAGTTATTAAAAGATTTGAATATAAAACATATAAAGACCTCATACTATAGACCTTCTTCAAATGCTAAGAACGAAAGACAACATAGGACATTGTACGATGCTATAGCAAAGATTGTCGATGAACATGAAAAAGATTGGGATCTATTCCTAGGACCTGCGCTTAGCGCTATACGCACAAACCAAAATGAGAGCACAGGGTTTTCACCATTTTATTTATTGCACGGAAGAGAGCCAATGCTACCCATAGATAATCTGTTAAAACCAAGACGTAAATATATGGGGGAAGACTTTCAAGAGGTCATCATACAAGAAATGCATAAAGCACATGTAAGATTAAGGAATAACATAATTAAAGCTAGAGAAAGACAGAAAAAGTACAGAAATGTGAATACAAAATTACAGGAATTCAAAGTAGGTGATAGAGTTTATTATAAGAAGCATAGAAGGAACTCTAAGTTTGATGCTCGTTGGGTCCCAGGTTATTACATTTTAGAAAAGCTAGGAAATGTATCGTACAGTATAAAGAACCAGATCACGGGACATATAGCAAGGGCACACGTAGAACACTTAAGGAAAGATAGTGATGATAAGAGATATAATAATTACAACAATTATTATTCAGATACCGGATACTTAGATGAACAGGTCGTCAGAAGAGCTACAATACCCCCAGATGTTAGAAAAGATCCAGCACAAAGCCAGTTAATAACTCCAGTTTGTAATGATACTCAAGAACAGACAATACCGAAAACGATAGATGGAAAAAATATGAAGGAGGGCCATTATGATAGTATAGAATCTATGGAAGAAGAGATAGGAGCTCCATTTAAGAATACTAGACAAGCAACAAAAAGGAGAATAGAGAGACAGAGAGAGAAAGAGAAGTGAAAAGACAAAGAAGAATCAGAGATCATTCATCAAGCGGCGAAGATATGCCTCTACTAGAAAGGATGTTAAGAAATAATGATAGACAAATTAGATGAGATATAGAAAAGAAAAGATTGGCAGATGCTAGTAATAGATATACAGATGAAGAAGAAATGGATGAAAATTCGGAATCAAATAGTAGTATGAAAGATACGGTAAACGAAGATGAAGATATTGATGTGGAGATAGCACTTATTCAAAGAAACTTGGAGTTATTGAAGAAGTGGAAACGTAGGAGGTAAATTGATGGAAAATACTGCAGATAGCAAGGTATAAGTTTCATGATTTCATGAAAGGAAATAGATACTTGAGGATGTATATGACACATTAGACATAGAAAAGGGTTATGTTGATACTTATAATGAGTTGTCTTGAGCAGTAGACATATTTAGGTATTAAGATAACTAATATGGGTGTAACTTCGAAGGAAACATATATTTTTTCTTCTGTAATTTAATTGCCGATTGATTTTATGTTTTGACTTCTTGAGTTTTCTTAGATAGATATATAAGTTATTGTTAGTCCATAAAAGAGACTAACAATATATAGGATGTATGTTATATTATTTTAAAAATATGTTTTTCTTTGAATGAGTTAATACCTTTTATTGATATGAGGGGAAACATAAATGATGTATAAAAACTTGGGGGGGGGGGGGGGGGGGGGGGGGGGGTATGATGTCCTGTTGTGATTTTATTTCGCTTAACTCATAATTTAAGTGAAATGTTTTGTGTGTTAAATAAGAATTACTTTGGTTACAAATGTATTGGTTAAGTTAAGTTTTAATTATAAACGGTTATGGTTTTGTCCAGTACACGGGACTTTATATAGTACCCTTCGTTCAGAAAATAGTAATAAACTACTGAGGACTAGTAGAGACATATTATCTTGGTGTATAATATGTTCATGGGTATATTCTCTTGCTGTGATAATCAGCAGGAAGAGGTTGATATGGCTATGAAATATTAGAAACATATGCCGGGGATGGCTATGGGAAAGTTGAAATAGGAGCTGCATTAAAGTCAGCATTATTTGAAGATATATGGATTAGATACCATATTATAAGTAACAATATGATAGTTGGTTAACAGAGAATAGATAAAAAGGGGGGCTGTGAATGGCAGCATATAAAGTTGGGTATATGGAATTAAAAAAACAACAACAAAGAAGTGTATCATGGGATGTGAGGGGGCAAGATATAGGAGCTGTGAAAAAACAGCGTTAATTAATTTAAAATGTTCATGGAATATGAACATTGGTTCGTGGTTGAAGGTGAGATAAATGAAATATTGACAAGGTTGTGGATGGCAATATAAATGTTGAGTATATAAAGGTTGTGAAAACTTAGATCAACTTAATTTATAGTGAACAGATATGTATTTCATAAGATATATTTTAAAAACTTTTTACAAAAGTTTTTTCGTTGGTAAGAGAGGTAAATGTGATTGTGCTGACTGTCCATTCCCTTATACTTTTCATAAACTGGGTGCGCACCCCTTCTTTACTTTTTCTAACTACATTTTTCTGTCTATTCTGTGTTATGAAAGAGTGAGAAATTTCATAATGTCAAGTGTACGATAACGATTGATACCAGACGTTCTTATGATATATATTTTTAAAGAAACTTGAAGAACCAGGAACGAAGAAGAAGTTCATAGTGGTTTGCTATGTGACAGGGGAAAGAGTTACAAATAGAATATTTACTTAAAATAGAGATAGTTTGGGGTGGATTAGAGAAGTTGTGGGAAGTAAGGAGAGAAGGTGTAGGATAGAGGGATTAGGAGAAAAGACTTTTGAAAAAAAAAAGTCTTTTTAAAACACAGGGAGGTGTAACAGAATGAATAGTATCAGCTGGGTGTGCAAGCCTACAGCACGCTTGAGCATCAAGATAGAACAGATAGAAAGATGCTCAAGTCGTGACGTGGCTTGTTGTTGGGTTAGTCAGAAACCACCGAGGACTAGAGAAGAGAAGTCGCCATCTGAATCTCATTTTGATTATATAGAGGTTTTGTATCAACCATCGCAAATAAAGCCTGTTCTACAATATTCTAACTAAACGTGTTGATCCACTGTATGCTCGTACTGTTACAATAACATCACAACAGAAATGATTAAAGCTTTAGAAGAATTTGGACTAGAGCAAGTCACCAGACTGCTGAACACATTATATGATACTGGAGATATACCTCCTGAATTATGTAACTCTGTATTTATTGCAATCCCAAAGAAATCAGGAACCTTGGAATGTGATCAACATAGAACAATTAGTATAATGAGTCACATCACAAAGATTTTGCTAAGAATTATCATGCAAAGAGTGAGGAAGAAGATACAACCTGAAATAGGGGAAGAACAATGTAGGTTTGTAGAAGGAAAGGGTACAGTAAATGCTGTGTATATGCTGCGAACAGTTATTGAATGTGCTATAGAAGTAAACAAGGATATACATCTTTGCTTTATTGACTATACAAAGGCTTTTGATAGAGTTAGACATGTCAACATGGTGGATATGCTTGCAGATCTACAAATTGATGGGAAAGACATTAGACTTATAAATAACATATATTGGAAACAACAAGCTGCAAGAAGGATTGATAATGAAGTGGGACAGTATCAGCCAATTAAGAGAGGTTTTAGGCAGGGATGTGTGATGTCTCCAGATCTTTTTTCCCTATACAGTGAAAATATTTTCAGAAATGTAGAGGATATAAATGGAATCAGCATTGGAGGACAAAACATCAATAACATTAGATATGCAGATGATACAGTATTAATTGCAGACAATGCGCAGGACCTGCAACAATTAGTAGATGCGGTTGTTGTACACAGTGAGCAACTGGGGTTAGAATTAAATTGTAAAAAGACTCAGGTTATGGTCGTCACTAGGAAGAAAGAAGTGCCACAATGTAATATACAAGTAAATGGAAATATTCTTCAACAAGTGAATCGGTACAATTATCTTGGAACAGTCATAACATCTGATGGGAGATGCCTTGAAGAGATTAGAACAAGAATCGCCATGGCGAAAGTAGCCTTTAGCAAGATGAATAACATGTTGACCAATAAAAAGATGTCATTTGAAACGAGAAAAAGAGTGTTGAGGGGATACATAGAGCCTGTTCTTTTGTATGGATGTGAAACTTGGACAATGAGCAGTCAACCTGAAAAGCATCTGATGGCTGCAGAAATGTGGTTTCTGAGGAAAATGCAAAGAATACCATGGACAGACAGAAAAACCAATGACCAAGTACTACAGGAGACAAATGAACATCGTAAACTGATTAGAGAAATTAGACGTAGACAGTCAACATTTTTTGGACATGTTATGAGAAGAAATGGATTGGAGAACTTAGTGACAACTGGCAAGATCGAAGGGAACAGACCAAGAGGAAGACCGAGAGGAAAATACCTGGATGGCTTGGCCACATGGCATGGACGAGACAGGAACACTGAGCTGATCCACGACACTGGTGATCGAGTGAAATGGCGAGTCATGACCGCCCACGCTTTCCAGCATGGCACATGATTGATTGATGACCCCATGTACACCTTATGACATAATGTGTCTTCTTTTTGCTAATTGTTTAACCAAATTCAGAACAAACAATGGAGAATGAAGATAGTAGACATTGTAATTCTTCCTCTGAGGGGTCGTAATTGCAACATCATCTGCAAACAGCAACTCTCTGATAAGTACCCTCCTAATTTTGGTCTTGGCCTACTATCTCTGAGCATTGTAGAGGCCACCATCTGAGTCTGAGTGAATGTATATACCACCATTCTTATCATGAAAGGCATATTTCAGCAGAAGTGAAAAGTATATTCCAAACAGGGTGGGAGCTAGTACACAACCTTGCTTAACTCCACTCTTGATTTGACACTCTTCTGAAGTTGCACCATCATACTTGATTATACTCTTCAAGCCTGTGTGGAACTATTCCACAGTGAACAGAAGAGTTGATGGGCAGCCAATCGTCTTTAGTGCCTTGAACAGACCCTCATGACTGACCAAATCAATAAAGGCAATAAACAGTGGTTGATTTTGTTCACAGCGTTTTTATTGCATTTGTCACAATGAGAATATATCAGTGGTAGACCAGTTCCGTCAAAAGCCACACTATGATTCAGGGTAGACTTGATCTCCCAGGACTTAAAGTCTGCGCAGAACAATTCTGGCAAATACTTTCCCAACAATACACAGAAGTGAGATACCCCTATAGTTGTTACAGTTGCTCCGATCACCCTTGTTTTTGTACAATGTTATGATGCTTGAGTCTTTGAAATTGTGTAGGACTTGTCCTTCTTGCCAGCATATCTCTGTTAGCTGGTGGATCTGTAGAGTAAGTGTGTCTTGCCCACTCCTGATAACCTCTGTCGGAATCCCATCCTTACCTGGAGCCTTGCCAGATGCATGTTCATTAATAGCACACTTAACTTCTGTTATGGTGGGAAGTGTGTCCAGGTAATCAAGAGTTGGTAGGCCCTCCATGGCATTGAGGGCATCATCTGCTAGTTTGGTCTCGCTTGAGTAAATCTTCAAATAGCGCTCTACTTATCTATCCATCTGCTTTTTCTTATCAGTGATGATTTCTCCAGTCAAGGTTTTAAGTGGTGCACTTCTTTTGATCATTGGACCACAGGCTTTCTTTATCCCTTCATACATGCTTCTGTTTCCCTTATCACTTGCATTTTGAATTGACTCACATAATTTGATCCAGTAGTCATTTGCACACTGCCTGGCAACCTTTTGCACATCCTTCCTAGCTTGCTTCAGCTCACTGAGAGTGATTCACATTGTTCTTTCCTTGTTTCTTAAGAGAGCTATCTTCTTTCTATCAATCAAGGGCTTCAGTGTCTGGCTGTTTAACCCCTACTACTACTACTACTACTACTACTACTACTACTACTACTACTACTACTACTACTACTACTACTACTACTACTACTACTACTACTACTACTACTATTACTACTATTACTACTACTACTACTACTACTACTACTACTACTACTACTACTACTACTACTACTACTACTACTACTACTACTACTACTACCATAGTTTCTACTTCTGCTGCTACTACTATAACTGCCACCACCACCACCACCACCACCACCACCACCACCACCACCACCACCACCATAGTTTTTACTGCTGCTGCTGCTAATTTTAACATTATAATTAGCTAGGCCGGATGTATTGTACCACAGTTGGAGAAAATGTTGATTATAATAGCTGTTGTTTGAGATCAGCATCATTATTATTATTATTATTGTTGTTGTTTTATTATTATTATTATTATTATTATTATTATTATTATTATTATTATTATTATTATTATTATTATTATTCAGCGTTCCGAGCCATTGAGGTTCTTTGCTGCCATCTCCATTTGTCTCTCTGTTGGACCTTCTCTTGCCAGTCGTTGATTCCAAGTGCTTGTAGGTCTGTACATGTATTATCTCTCCATCGTCTTCTTGGTCTACCTCGGGGTTTACGGTCATTTATTTCCTGAGTGTAAGCGAGTTTTGTTTCCCTATTGTCTTCCATTCTTTCTCTATGCCCCAGCCATTGTAGTCTATTAGCCTTCATGATACCAGTGATTAGCAGGGACTTAAACAGATCATAAATGTCTTTGTTACTTCTTATTTTCCACTCTCCACTTTGTGTATCCCTAATGGGTCCAAAGATGTGTCTTAAAACTTTGTTCTCAAAGGTTTGTAACAAGGCTTGGTCTCCTTTCATTGAAGTCCAGGTTTCAGAGCCATACGCCACAACTGGTCTGATCAGTGTTTTGTATATTGTGATTTTGGTGTTACGAGATAGTGCAATTGATGTTAGTAGATGTTGTAGTGCATAGTATATCTTATTTCCAGAATTGATTCTAATTTGTATTTCTTCCCTTATGATGTTGGAGCAGTTGAAGATTGTACCCAGGTATTTGTATGTTTCCGTTCTTTTAATGGTCATATTATCTATTGTATGTGGCCAGAGTTTTTAGCCGTTCCATCTCTTGAAATTACCATATATTCTGTCTTTTCTTGGTTATTATTATTATTATTATTATTATTATTATTATTATTATTATTATTATTATTATTATTATTATTTAAGAGAGCATTTAGTCAGTACTGAGATATTGTTCAAATATGTTGCATTTTATAGGCTTTGGTAGTGTCTGTGATTCGTTGTGAAAGATTTTTCGACAGCTGAACTGCCGACTACGCTAAGCTTGTTTTGTATACGTCTTTTCTAGGCTCAGGGACATGTAATGTGTTTAATCGCTGACTGTGTCCTATAGATGGGTAGATAGATAGGTAGGTAGGTATCTATAGTTGTTGTCGAACCCTGTTGACTGGGATTGTTCACTTTCATATGAAACCAGTTAGAACCACCAATTATTCTATATGTTCTATATGAAAAGACAGTCTGCTGGTAAACTCTGCCAGCAACCAAATTATCTGTTTCGATCTTGATTGAGCAAACAAGCCAATCACGTTCCTTATTAGGACAACAGACTCAGCATTCAGTCATTTGCACAGTCTTAAGTTGGTTCCTGTGCAAATTCGGACTCTCAAAACATGAAGCCATTCACAAATAATGACTGGCACTCATAGAGATAGAAGAAAGAAGTAGAAACTGAGGGACACACTGGACACCGTAGACACTGAAAGTTATAGTTACCATATCGTGATTCGAACCTGGTACCTCTAAATAATGACAGCGCGTCACAGAAGGAACAAAGTGCACTTCGATGCATGGCCAATTCAACACCCCTTCAAAAATGGTGTAATCTTTAGCCAGGTCTATCAGTCTATCATCCACTTGAACCCACAACTATGGAATGTGGACAAAATGTATCCACAAGGAGAAGTCACAAATGGCTGTAGCAAAATAACTAAATATGATAACAGCTTGAAACCAGTTTATTTTTATACATACATTGTCCCTTTATTTCTCAACATAATTTCCAGCAACAATGATGCACTTTTCCCATCATTTTATCACTCCTCCCAAACTGGCTGCATAGAACTGTGTGCTCTGTTTTCTAAACTACGTTTTCACTTCACATTCAACTTCGGCGTCATTCGCAATATGTCTTCCGCCAAGATGGGTTTTCAGTATTTGTGCTGACAAATGTTTATCCTGTAAAGCGGTGCATAGCTGAGTAGATAAGTTACGAGGGCAAGTCAATAAGTAAGTCACACAGTTCTGTGGGATGGCAGGTAAATGAAAACAAACCATGCAGTTATATGCAGCCGGTTTGGGAGGACTGATAAAACAATGGGATAAGTGCATCAATGTTGGTGGAAATTATGTTGAGAAATAAAGGGACAATGTGTGTATACAAATAAATTGGTTTCAACTTGTTAATCATATTTAGTTATTTTTCTACAGCCATTTGTGACTTACTTATTAACTTACCCTCGTAGTAGTAGCAGTAGTAGTAGTAGTAGTAGTAGTAGTAGTAGTAGTAGTAGTAGTAGTAGTAGTTTATTTTAGTTATAGTTTAGCTAAGAACCAACATCACTGCACTCAGAACATTTCCATACATGCTCCATCCCGTTCAACAACCAGCGAAAAGTCATGCTACTAATCGTTACCACCGCTATCTGATTGAAATTTCTCCTGGCCTTAGCTCTCCGTTTTGAGATTCTTCTAGAACCCCTGCTGATCCCCCGCAATATAATTTTTTCCACAAGTAGTAGTAGTAGTGGTGGCTGTGGTGGTGGTGGAGTAGGAGAGACGAAAGACGGAAGAAAGAAGAAGAGGAAGAAGAAGAAGAAGATTTGTCAGGCATCACATATTAAGTGCAAAAAACATGATGTCTAACGACATCCTAGTTACCAAGACATATTTGTGATGTGTAAGTTGTCTACAGTTGTTTAGTTTAAAATATTTGTGTTTGACAGGTTCGAACATAAGCTCAACTATGGATTGCCATTTTGTACTTGTGCTGCTCTTAAGTTTGACATCAGCTGAAAAAGGTATGGTCAAACAGATGTTGGTATGTATAATTTCCATTATTCAAAACAATGCATTACCTTACTGAATCTAAACACAGAAGCCGTAAATAAAATATTGCACAATTTCTTGCTTGGCATATTTCGCCGCATCTCGTCAGGCGCCAGAACAGAAATTATGCAATATTTTATTTATAACGTCATTGTTTAAATTCCCATGATATCATTTCATCATCCCCTTGTGTTACCGGGACTATAAAGGGAGGCAAACAATTGTGACACTGCCACCTACTATACATGTTGTAAGAGGCGACCAAGACTGCTTCACCTCTGTGCCAACGTGACCCTAAAACAAAGAATATTAACACTGCAACCCACCAGGCATGTCGTAAAAATGCGACCCAGGAGGATTCCACCAGTGTGTTAGCTAGAACCTTAAAGGTAGCAAAGAATTGTGTCTCGCTGTAGCCTACCATACAGGTCATAAGAGGTGGTGAAGGAGGGTTGGGCTTGGGGTTGGTTTCCTCATCATGTAGACAAACTTTAGCCACAAATTCCAACCAATCATGAGACATAAAAACTCACGGGGAAGAGAAGTATACACAGATATTAATAATATGGGAAGGTCATAGACAGAGCTGTACGAGATATCTACGGATAAAGGGGTTGGGAGGGCGGGAACCTGGAGTGAGTGAGTTGAGGCCCTACGGTCCATTGGGAATAGTGGGCAACAGAACAAGTGCATCCTATATTATATATAGTTACTAATAAAGACTAAAATTATTATAATACGCAATGGAAAAGAGAAGTAAACGATGAGCATCAAAATAAACGGAGAGACACTAGAACACGTCAAACCGGAAAGGTTACTTGGGTCAATGCCCGAGGAAGCTGGATATGTCTTCACGGCAGAGTTGTGACCAATATTTATAGTTTGGCGCACGGAACGCACAGGCTGTTTTTGCTACACAACCCAATTGGAACCAACAGAAAACCAAGTTGAGTTAAGTGAAGAAATTACTTCACAGTGCTTGGGACTTTGCCATATGCACTTCTTCCTCATCTGCAACAGCCAGCGAAGTGTCCTAATACTAGTGGTACAAGATGTAGTCTGATTATGTGTCCGCCAGGCCTTTCCTCTGAGTTTTAAGTGTCGGCCGGTTCCTCTGGTCACTCCTTGCAGCACCATTCTCTCCAACCCATAATTATCTACCAATTCCTGTGCACTATAGATACGTTTCCTTAGGGCTCCAACCACATCTGCCTTATCAGGCACCAATACCCCACCAATGGGTGCAAACCCAATCACTCTGTCCGCTCGTCATAAAAGCTACACAAATACCATCAGCTGCCAACAGATCATTTTTATATAACAGTATTTGTTTTCTGTATACATCTATCCTATACTGGGGGATTCAGTTTCATAGAGAGAAAGCTGACACTTATAAATGTTTCCCCTGACTCATTCACAGCATACATGATTAATTGCAACTATCCCTGTTACAGTGATTCTCAAAATAAATGTCGTAAAAAGGCTTCATATTACTAATACTATTAAGGGTACCTTGGTGATGAAACAATAAAGCGACCATTGTTGTCGTTTGACTGGAGGTGTCCATATTATTCTAGCCTATGAGTTTCATTTCCTTGATGCACCATTTGTTTGACAGTTAACGTCTGTGTCTGTCCACGTCTAACAATTTAAAAATGCTGCTGTTTAATCTGCACTTTTCTTTCCCACGGATGACACTGTATTTTAAATTATTGTGTATTCACGTGTGCTTTTGTGTTTTCCTCCAAGGTGAGGCTGGTAGTAGGCTTTTGATTTCTTGGCATCAAATGTGTTAAATCAGACATCACCATTGCAGTTTCTTATGCACCTTTGTCAAAAAAGAAGCTGAACAATAGGAGAACAATTTAACTGTTAGGATTTCCCTGCTCTTCGTTCACTTCTTGTTCTCTTTATGTAGGGTTGCCTTCCTTTGTTATGAAATAATTAGCTGTCCTGAAAAATGTTTTCCGACGCTGTTTGTTTTGTGTGTGTTTGTTTTTTAATCAGTATGAAAGATATAATTTAATTGAACTTTTTCTCGATTTTCAGTTGATAGAACTGTTTATCTTGCGGCTGAGATTAAGAGTGAAATTTGACAAGCAAAAGCTGCATTTCAGAACATGTAAAATATCTTATGCAGTAAATCAGTCTTATAGAATGTCAGAAACAGGGTAGTGACATGTTATATAAATGCTGGACAGTCTGACATCATGGTATGGAAGAACGACAGTATCACAAATGATTGGCAACAAACGAGACAGAAGTCTGTGGACAGACATGATCACCAACACCACATGGCATGGACTATACAAGAATTGTAATGCACAAGACAGAAGACTGTGGACAGATGAGATAAGCAACCCCACACGGCGTGGACTATAAGAAGATTGGCAGCACGAGAGAAAGAAGGCTGTGGACAGACATGATCACCAGCGCCGCATGACATGGACTATAAGAAGATTGGCAGTACACAAGACAGAAGGCTGTGGACATACATGATCACCTACACCACATGGCATGGACTATAAGAAGATTGGCAGTACACAAGACCCCTGGGAAGGTTAACCCGGTCAACAAATGCCCGCAGAAGTCGGATGTGTTTTCCTAATGGCGCAAGAATGCAGCTCTGCTGTAAACAGGCATAACTCAATCACGTCCGAAAAAACTCTCCTGATGAACGCAGAAGAAGAAGAAATACACGAGACAGAAGGCTGTGGAGAGACATGATTACCAACACCACACATCATGGACTATTCTTCTTCTTCTTCTTCTTCTTCTTCTTCTTCTTCTTCTTCTTCTTCTTCTTCTTCTTCTTCTTCTTCTTCTTCTTCTTCTTCTTCTTCTTCTTCTTCTTCTTCTTCAGCATTCTGAGCCATCGAGGTTCTTTGCTGCAGATACAATCCGTCTCCATTTGTCTCTCTGGTTGACCTTCTCTTGCCAGTTGTTGATTCCAAGTGCTTGTAGGTCTGTATATATATTATCTCTCCACCGTCTTCTTGGTCTACCTCGGGGTCTACGGTCATTTATTTCCTGAGTGTAAGCGAGTTTTGTTTCCCTATTATCTTCCATTCTTTCTATATGCCCTAGCCATTGTAGTCTATTAGCCTTCATGATACCAGTGATTAGCAGGGACTATAAGGAAAATATATGTTCTGTCTGCCTTCATCAGAACATAGCATGTTCTATGGAGACTAGTATCTCTCATTTTTCTATCATAAAGGAGGTTTATTTATAACATATTTTCTCTATTTAAATCTGATACTGACTCCCCTGTTTATAAATATAATCAACATACACTGCCACATCATCATCGTGTACCATGCCAACTGGAGTAGGCGTTCATGTCTCTCCACAGATCTCGGTCTATAGTGTTCTAGATCAACTCTGCTGATGATGGTCCTTCACGCCACCGTTTATTATTTATAATAGTTCATCATTCATTCACCTGCGGGATATATTATTTACATGGTCTCTGATTTGTGTTAACTGGCCTTTGGTCCATGTAAGGTATGTACATGTGTTTGTGCAAACCTTTCTGTGTTTTGTTGTATTGTTTCATGTTGTACTTTCACATCAAGTTAATCTATGTTTAGCATAAACCAGTCAGTCATAATCTGACCACACCAAGCCAACCAATAAGCAGCAATGTTCTTCTACTTTTAATAGTCAAATTCACCGCTCCTTTTTGTGATGTTCACCTCACTAAAACATATTATAATAATCCTTCTATCCATTATGACATCACCACTGACATGTTTCAGATGTTGTACCTGCTGATGCCAATCTGCTGCATTGTCCTGGGTCAAATGAACTAGGTCATTCTGAGTGCCCCACATCTGAACAACCTAGGCGTATCTGATAAGGGCCAAGTGTACCATGCAGCCATCTACAGTTGATGAAACCTGTGGAATCGGCTGCCAGGGCGGGGGAGACTCACCAGCAGACACCGGATCTCCACATTCTGCAGGTATATATCACCATATTTAAAGTACACTTCTTGTCCTCGTTCTTCTGCTTGTTCTTGTTCTTCTTAAACAAAATTCTGTCTGTCTGTCTGTCTACCTGCCTGGCTGCCTGTCTGTCTGTCTGTGTCTGTATGACTGTCTGCCTCTGTCACTCTGTAAAAGTATTAGTATTAATGAGTCATATATTTATGATTATTGCACATTTATAATGCATTTGAATGCATACATGGACGTAAAATTGCCCAGTAAATCACAAACAGCCACAAAATGCCAGGAATTGATTGCGATGTGCAGTTCAGGCTATGAAACTAGGTATTTATTTATCTGTTTTCCCGTCTTAGTAGTTTACTTTAACTTTTATTGCTGCAGATTGACTGCCTCTCTCTTGTCTCTTCAGTTGATGATTTGGCATATACAGTTATACTTCTTGCTGGCTTTTCTCCACCTTCTCTTCCATCACATAGCTTGCTTACACCTTTTTGCTATTTTAAGATATTAGCCCTTAGTAGAACATGAGCCAGTTAGCCCCCTGATCAGGGTTATGTGAAGCCATGGATGCAGGTGATGGATGAAGTTTAAGAGCAGCTAACAGATAGTTGTAGGTTATGGTCTCCAATTTCATGATGGTAGGCAGAGGATCTCACTTGGGGGGGGGGGGGGGGGGGGGAAGAGAAGACAATGACTTTATGACTAAGAAGGAAAGCATTGGCAGACTACCTTTACAGATGCCAAGAAAATCATGTATTGCAATTTTATCGAAACTTAGAGAAACGGCCTAAATGGGAGCTTTCATAGGAGCAACCTCGCCCGGTAGGGGTAGTTATGTGCACCAGGTGACTCAAGACCGTCAGCAGTCGACTGAGTGCAAAAGATTACCAGCATTGAAAGTGGGAACTTAGAATATTAGAACTTTGAGGGGGAGCCGGTCGTTCAGAAAGAAATGGCAAACTACTGAACGTAAACTTGCCAAGACATCAACAAAAGCAGTGAAATGTTGGTGTTGATAACAAGAGGATATGCAAAGATCAAAACAAAAAAAAAACTATACAAGTAAATGGGAATATTCTTAAACAAGTGAATCAGTACAATTATCTCGGAACAGTCATAACATCTGATGGAAAATGTCTTGAAGGGATTATAAAAAGAATCACCATGGCGAAGGTAGTCTTGCAAGATGGAAAACATACTGACCAATAAAAAGATTTCAAATGCAACAAGTGTTGAAGTGCTACATAGAACCTGTACTTTTGTATGGATGTGAAGCGTGGACAATGAGCAGTCAAGCTGAAAAACATCTGATGGCTGTGGAAATGTGGTTTCTGAGGAAAATGAAAAGAATACCATGGACTAGACATAAAAACCAATGACTAAGTACTACAAGAAACAAATGAAAATAGTAAATTGATTAGAGAAATTAGATGTAGACAGTCAACATTTTTTGGACATGTTATGAGAAGAAATAAATTGGAGAACTTGGTGACAACTGGCAAGATCGAAGGGAGACAGACCTAGGAGAAGACAGAGAAGTAAATACCTGGATGGCATGACCATGTGGCATGGTCGAGACAGGAACACTGAACTGATCCAAGTCTGGTGATCGAGTGAAATGAGTCATGACCGCCCACGCTTACTGGCATGGCAAATGATGGATGGATGGATCAAGACAACATCGGGTACGGGTAAGGAATACATTCTATTGCTTCGCACTGGCATAAAGCCGTACAAGTTATGGGGGTTACTGTTGAATAAGTACCTGATATTTACATGAGTATCCATGTATAATGTATATAAATTTCATGCTTTTTGAAAAACAATGTGGTGCATTACTTTCTGAATGCCCCTCGTATCTTCGTATGTTTTGTATTGGGATGGGGATGGGGTGTGGTAGAGGCGGATAAATAGGTATTCCAACAGGGCCAATGTCATTCCGTAGTCCAGCAGTGGGAAGAGGGGTGGGGTGTATTACTTCTGATTTAACACGAGAACACCCTACCATTTTTCATGACGATAAGACTATCAAACAAGACGTGTTGCTTTCTTGCATCATTGGTGTTTTTCAATTAGAACCCACAGACGGGGATAAGGCCCTGCTCCAGGAAGCCCCACCCGCTGTAAGAAGTCCAGTCCAGTCCAGCCAGCAGGCAACAGCAGTTTCTGGTCAGCGGCTGGAATGATTTGTCAACTTGGAGGACGGGCAGTAAAGCCTTGTCTGTGTGTGAGGAGGACATTGAGGAGGCCATCAGAGGTTATATAGCAAACCAAATGTGGGCACTGCAGGGTAAGGAATCTCTATTTTTCCCTTTCCTAGTTTTGCATTAAAATCTCCCAGTATTATTTTTATTTCTTGTGATCCAATTTGAGCTATTGCCATTTCTACTTCATCGTAAAAGTGTTGTATTTCTTCATCACTAATGCTTGTTGTTGGTACATATACTTGTATAATATTTATGCCTATTGGTTGCCTTTGATTTTGACCATAATAACTCTTTCTGAAATACACCAGTATCCATTAATTGACTTGGCTGTTTTTTCATCAAATAATATACCTACACCTCTTTTGTGTGTATCCCCTCCAGAATAAATTATTGTGTGTTTGTCAGCTATAATTTTGCCCGATCTCTTCCATCTCATCTCACTTATGCCTGGTATATTCATTTTCATGCTATCCATCTCTCTTAGAACATTGTTCAACTTTCCCATCTCATTTAATGTCCTAACATTCCATGTTCACAATATAAAATGACACAAAGTAGTGCAGCTTTACATAACAGATTTACGACACATACAGAACGTTGCGGCGATTAGCCTTCATCAGCAAACAAACACATTCACACACACAACATATAGTCAAGGAGATCGCCTGTGACTACATCGAAAGGTGACGACAGGACGAGAAGAACAAAAGGATGAAAAAATTAAAGCAATGAAGAGAAAATGAGAATTGGAAAAAATTTTCATACTTACCTCACAATTTCGATCTGTGTTACACACATAATATAATTATTTATTTTAGTCATGGTTTTGCCATCAGTAACTGGATGACGGTCCTGGTTTCACATGTGGCTATTGACCTGTCCCTACCGGACGAAGATGTCATAAGACAACCATTAACATCGTTCACTACCTCTGAAATAGGTTTTGTCATGAAATTTTGGGAAGATAATGTGGTGGTTTCCACTTGAATTCCACATCCACATGGTGATCTTTTAACTCTGCCTTTTGACAGCCATTTCCGAACTCATAAGGACAAGTGGGTGACTTCATCTGCTCAGCTCAGCTGCAGAGTTGTCCACATATTCCAGTGGATACCCAGTCCCCAGGGCTATGTTAGCCACACTGTTGTGTGTTACCCATCCTCTACCACTAGGAGGTGCAACTGGAATTTTCCCTTCTCAAGGTTATCTCCAATGATGGCCAAAACTCTCCAGTACTTTTAGAGGACCTTGTTTACTGAAATTGTTACTCCATGCCCCAATAAACTTTTGAATGACTACAAATTAAAGATACATGTGTGTTAAAATAACCAATTCTGTATTGTGTTATGTTGCAGTGTTTGATGCTTGGGCAAAGCCAGGTCCATCACTGCTGGAAGGTCGGTCGATGTTTGTGGGCAACTACCATCAATGCAGAGGTATACGATCTCCCGCTGTGAACGCTAGGGCAGGATTTAGAGGCAATTACTGTGTGGTCTCTTTGGCTAACTTGACACATTCACACGTATGTTAGCATTTCAATCATTTATTCTCCATTACTTTAGTGTGTAAGAGATTATATTGTCTAAAATAGAGATCTGATATTGAGATGATGTACTTTTTAAAATTATATTTTCCCAAATAGAGATTTGATGTTACTGAAATAAGGTGTTTCTTTATTCTATTTCCAAAAATAAGAGATTTTATATAACTTAGATCATGTGTTTTTTAATTATATTTTCACAAATAGAACTCTGATTTCATTGAGATGATGGTGCTTTCCAGAGTCCAACTTGGCGTATGTTTGCCAGATAGCTGTTCAGCGGAAGATATTACACGTGTATTTCAAGAAAGTACTGTCTCACTCATCATCATCTTCACACTCATCATCATCACCATCATCATCAGCGTCACCATCATCATCATTGTCACTATCATCATCATCATCATCATCATCATCATCATCACCACCATCATCAGTATCATCTTTGTCATCAGCATCATTATCATCTTTGTCAACATTAGCATCATGAATATCATTATCACCATCATCATCAAAGCCATTAACAAAAACAAAACTTGCTATATCATCATAGCTTACGTTATCACCGTTGTGCTTGTATCATCACCATCATTATCTCTAATGGCGTTATAAATTCTAAAGAGGAAACCCTGCTGTCGCTTTACTTACACAAATGTAAGGGTTAAAAGCAATCAATTACTGGTGGACAGTCCATTGTCATGAACAGAATCTGCCAAGGGGAGTCGACCTGACACGTGTATGCAGTAGTTGGACAGGCAGAGCTTGAGCTAGAGAGCCGCATACCAAACTGTCACGCACTCTCCTCGGGGGCTGATGTCTCATGTTGGCCGTATTAGTTGCAAAATTACTCAACAAATGTTGCACAATATGAGATATCGTCAGTCTGAATTGACTAATATTAGAGACATTAGCTAAATAATCTACAATATGCTGATGGCGCATTATTGATAGCTGAATATACAAAAGATCTACGACTGTTGGACATTGAAGTAGTCGAGAATTACCAAAGAAAAAGGGACTTTATTTCAATATCAAGAAAACAGAAAGAATGATTATACATAAGAAACAGATAACATCAAAATGTGATATATTAATGGAAGGGAACATGCTTAACCTCGATGAACAAATTAAATCCCTAGGGGTGATCATAACAGGTGGAAGATGCATGATAAAGATCAGGAGAAGAATAAGTCAAGCAGAAAATGCAAAGTAACTTATGCAACTAGAATTAGTCTCTATAGTTGAATGTAAGACAAGACAGAGAGCTCTGACATTTCATATAGAACATGTTTTGCTGTGTGGCTGTAAATCATTGAACGTGATTGAACAAATTAGGAAGAACTTGGAAGCAGTGGAGATGTGGTTTCTGAGACAAATGGTACGAATATCTTTAACTGCCAGATCCTGTGATGAGAAGGGAGGTATTGGAAAATATGACAACGTTAAAGATCAGTGGGGAAAGAGACAGAGGCAGACAGAGAAAAGTTATGTTGGAAAGCTTTAGATGGTAGCATGGAAGAACATCATCAGCAGAGTTGATCCTGAATACGAAGGCCTGATTTTTTTTTTTTAACGAAGGTCTGAGGTCTGTTGAGAGACATGAACGCCTACGCCAGTTGGCAGAGCACATAGTTATTATTTCATTTTAAGTCTGTTTTACTGTTTTCTTTACCATTTACCATTGTTCATCTAAACTGCTTATATTTCCCCCTATAACATTTTATCTGTTGTGTAGAGTTATGGTGGATGTATCTCTTATTTTGTGATTTGAATGCTGTACATTGCAGCCTAAATAGGTTGCTACCTAAATAGTGACTTCCTGTATGCTATACAAGGTGAGTAAGTATTTCTCGTTCATATTTTACAAGTACCCTTAAATGGAAGTATAGAGCAGTAACACACTGTAACCAGCCATACATGTCATAAGAGGCAAATAACGGGGGGTTGGTCTCTGGGCTGACCTCTTTATTCTGTAGAAAAAGCTAGCTGCACAATCCAGCCCACCATGTATGTTACTGCAGTATAGTCAGTCATTTAGTACACAGAGACAGTATAGTCAATCAATTAGTACACATAAACAGTATAGTCAGTCAATTAGTACACATAAACAGTATAGTCAGTCAATTAGTACACATAAACAGTATAGTCAGTCAATTAGTACACAGAGACAGTATAGTCAGTCAATTAGTACACAGAGACAGTATAGTCAGTCAATTAGTACACATAAACAGTATAGTCAGTCAATTAGTACACAGAGACAGTATAGTCAGTCAATTAGTACACAGAGACAGTATAGTCAATCAATTAGTACACATAAACAGTATAGTCAGTCAATTAGTACACATAAACAGTATAGTCAGTCAATTAGTACACATAAACAGTATAGTCAGTCAATTAGTACACAGAGACAGTATAGTCAATAAATTAGTACACAGAGACAGTATAGTCAGTCAATTATTACACAGAGACAGTATAGTCAGTCAATTAGTACACAGAGACAGTATAGTCAGTCAATTATTACACAGAGACAGTATAGTCAGTCAATTAGTACACAGACAGTATAATCAGTCAATTAGTACACAGAGACAGTATAGTCAGTCAATTAGTACACATAAACAGTATAGTCAGTCAATTAGTACACATAAACAGTATAGTCAGTCAATTAGTACACAGAGACAGTATAGTCAATAAATTAGTACACAGAGACAGTATAGTCAGTCAATTAGTACACAGAGACAGTATAGTCAGTCAATTAGTACACAGAGACAGTATAGTCAGTCAATTAGTACACAGAGACAGTATAGTCAGTCAATTAGTACACAGAGACAGTATAGTCAGTCAATTAGTACACAGAGACAGTATAGTCAGTCAATTAGTACACAGAGACAGTATAGTCAGTCAATTAGTACACAGAGACAGTATAGTCAGTCAATTAGTACACAGAGACAGTATAGTCAGTCAATTAGTACACAGAGACAGTATAGTCAGTCAATTAGTACACAGAGACAGTATAGTCAGTCAATTAGTACACAGAGACAGTATAGTCAGTCAATTAGTACACAGAGACAGTATAGTCAGTCAATTAGTACACAGAGACAGTATAGTCAGTCAATTAGTACACAGAGACAGTATAGTCAGTCAATTAGTACACAGAGACAGTATAGTCAGTCAATTAGTACACAGAGACAGTATAGTCAGTCAATTAGTACACAGAGACAGTATAGTCAGTCAATTAGTACACAGAGACAGTATAGTCAGTCAATTAGTACACAGAGACAGTATAGTCAGTCAATTAGTACACAGAGACAGTATAGTCAGTCAATTAGTACACAGAGACAGTATAGTCAGTCAATTAGTACACAGAGACAGTATAGTCAGTCAATTAGTACACAGAGACAGTATAGTCAGTCAATTAGTACACAGAGACAGTATAGTCAGTCAATTAGTACACAGAGACAGTATAGTCAGTCAATTAGTACACAGAGACAGTATAGTCAGTCAATTAGTACACAGAGACAGTATAGTCAGTCAATTAGTACACAGAGACAGTATAGTCAGTCAATTAGTACACAGAGACAGTATAGTCAGTCTAATAGTACACAGAGACAGTATAGTCAGTCAATTAGTACACAGAGACAGTATAGTCAGTCAATTAGTACACAGAGACAGTATAGTCAGTCAATTAGTACACAGAGACAGTATAGTCAGTCAATTAGTACACAGAGACAGTATAGTCAGTCAATTAGTACACAGAGACAGTATAGTCAGTCAATTAGTACACAGAGACAGTATAGTCAGTCAATTAGTACACAGAGACAGTATAGTCAGTCAATTAGTACACAGAGACAGTATAGTCAGTCAATTAGTACACAGAGACAGTATAGTCAGTCAATTAGTACACAGAGACAGTATAGTCAGTCAATTAGTACACAGAGACAGTATAGTCAGTCAATTAGTACACAGAGACAGTATAGTCAGTCAATTAGTACACAGAGACAGTATAGTCAGTCAGTTAGTACACAGAGACAGTATAGTCAGTCAATTAGTACACAGAGACAGTATAGTCAGTCAATTAGTACACAGAGACAGTATAGTCAGTCAATTAGTACACAGAGACAGTATAGTCAGTCAATTAGTACACAGAGACAGTATAGTCAGTCAATTAGTACACAGAGACAGTATAGTCAGTCAATTAGTACACAGAGACAGTATAGTCAGTCAATTAGTACACAGAGACAGTATAGTCAGTCAATTAGTACACAGAGACAGTATAGTCAGTCAATTAGTACACAGAGACAGTATAGTCAGTCAATTAGTACACAGAGACAGTATAGTCAGTCAATTAGTACACAGAGACAGTATAGTCAGTCAATAGTACACAGAGACAGTATAGTCAGTCAATTAGTACACAGAGACAGTATAGTCAGTCAATTAGTACACAGAGACAGTATAGTCAGTCAATTAGTACACAGAGACAGTATAGTCAGTCAATTAGTACACAGAGACAGTATAGTCAGTCAATTAGTACACAGAGACAGTATAGTCAGTCAATTAGTACACAGAGACAGTATAGTCAGTCAATTAGTACACAGAGACAGTATAGTCAGTCAGTTAGTACACAGAGACAGTATAGTCAGTCAATTAGTACACAGAGACAGTATAGTCAGTCAATTAGTACACAGAGACAGTATAGTCAGTCAATTAGTACACAGAGACAGTATAGTCAGTCAATTAGTACACAGAGACAGTATAATCAGTCAATTAGTACACAGAGACAGTATAGTCAGTCAATTAGTACACAGAGACAGTATAGTCAGTCAATTAGTACACATAGTATAGTCAGTCAATTAGTACACAGAGACAGTATAGTCAGTCAATTAGTACACAGAGACAGTATAGTCAGTCAATTAGTACACAGAGACAGTATAGTCAGTCAATTAGTACACAGAGACAGTATAGTCAGTCAATTAGTACACAGAGACAGTATAGTCAGTCAGTACACAGAGACAGTATAGTCAGTCAATTAGTACACAGAGACAGTATAGTCAGTCAATTAGTACACAGAGACAGTATAGTCAGTCAATTAGTACACAGAGACAGTATAGTCAGTGAATTAGTACACAGAGACAGTATAGTCAGTCAGTACACAGAGATAGTAACTAAATCACCTCTTGTACACTCTTGAGGTATACTGGGTGTACGGTGCTAGCGACACAGTTGTTGACTAATCGACACTCGATGGGTCCTGTGGTCAATATAGGACCAGTCGCCTTTATTTCCCAGCAAATTTCCTGCTACCCTCTTTAGGCTGCGTCGACCAGAAGCACAGGTCAAGGTAAAAACAATCCCTGACTTTGAATTATGTTTGTTTAAATCGTAGGATTGGAACACATGACCGCTGGGCATGAAAACAGGCTGTCTAACCACCTCGCCACTGCGCCAAGTGAAAGTCAATTATATCATTTCATATGTGTAAATTTTTTTACATCTCAGGACTGGAGGCGATGAACCTGAGTTTGTTTCTTGCCGGTCTGTCAACGGACTGTCTGTCGGAAGAGAAAGAATTTACAACGTTCACAAAAGTTGCTGTGTGAGTAGTGTAAACTAAAGTTGCTCTGTGGGTAGTGTCAAAAAAGTGTTGCTCTGTGAATAGTAACAACTGTTACATGCCTAAAGCGTGCCGGCGTATGCTGGTGGCTCCATATTTATATAGACCAATCGGCACTCGAGGGCTGATGGTGCCAATATCTGTGCCAGCCTCATTACTTCCCAACACATTTCATACACATATACGCCATGAGGAGTTTTGGGTATATGGTAGTCATCATCATCCACCGACTGACGTGGCCAATCATTCTTCTTGACATCTTGCAGTCTCCAACAGTATGTATCAGTCCATGAGCTGACTTCTTTTTGTGCCATGACTCAAGATATCGTTGGCTCTGGAGATGCCAGTCAGTAGTATCGTGGCTGCATAGCTACACTTTGGGGGTAACAAAGGCGCCCAAGTCAACCCCCACCTCCAAATGATGCAGGTTAGGACATTAAGGCCACCAGGTCTTAGGTTAACTGGGCACTGGCTTGCCAGGTTGAATGGTGTCCACCTACTTGTTAAACGGGCCTGTGTGTCCAATTCTTAACCCGTTGAAAACAAAGTTTTTTGCTGTTTACTGACTGTAGACTGGGTTAAGAAGACAACAATTAACTACTGACAACAATGGAATTCTTGGACTCTGACAAAGTAACATGAAAATCTGGACTTCCGCTGCTGACTTTGCCCTGAATTCATGCACACGAAGCCAGTCGCAAGACCAATTCAACACATGTGAAGAGAGGTCACAACAATGAAGTCTAACATTTCACAAGAAAAAGAGCAGGTCCGCATGGCAGATTGGATCAGAACGTGTGTTCTTAAACATCCGGTGCTGCTGATGCCGAGGTTAGCAGTTCAGCCCCTACACCTGGACAGCTGGACTAAAATGTTGACCTGTCGTCCTTGACTTGGGAACATTAATTACAAGTACCTCTGAAGTAAGAGTGGGTTCGGCGAGGGACACTGTTAAGCCTTTACAGGGCAGACGCTTGTCCGTTTGTTAGCCCTGAACGGGCAAGATTTTTTCAGTTTCGGTAAATTTCGGGTTGCGTTAGTAAAAACATCACAAATAAGGTGTTATAGTCAACCGATTTTAGTTAAATAAACAACACAATGAAGGGAAAAGCATGCAGAATATGTTACTCACAGTGATTGTTGTCGGTAATCCATATATGAACACAAATATTTACGAAATACAGCGTATTGTTTGTGATTTTCCGACATCTATACGGCAATTTACAAACACATTTTCAGAATCATAATCACTTTGTTTAAAGTCCGACTCACGACTGCTAATGCAAAGTAACGCTTTGCACTGATATCTAGCTGCGATTAATAGTCAACTTTGTGCCCTTTAATGTCACTTAAATTGAACCTAGCGACATCTCGGCTATCACTTGAAGAATCGTCGAAATCCACTTTGAAAAACTAAGCTTAAAAACCCCGAAAACTTTCAAAAAAAGTCTGTAAAAGTCCGTTCAAATTCATAGTAGGTGCTTACAAATGGCGGCCACATTGTCAAGCTATCGGCAAAAGCGAAAGTAGCCGTCGGAAGTATCGGAAAGCCGAGAGATTGCGTTTTTACAATGCATAATAGTATCGGGCGGTTTGGGACGTTTCGCCCATTTACGGTATAGGACGGAAATGGCCGTTCCACCCTGTAAAGGGTTAATAGGGAAAGCTAACCCACATGCAACATTTAAATCCATCATTACTTTAAATAGTGTGTTATGGTCTACGCTTGAGTTCAAAGCGAGCGAGCACAGATAAAAACAAACCAGAAAAAGACAAGAGATAATGAGATTAAACCCAAGCTGATCTTTGTGAAATCTCACTTCAAGATGCAGTGTGAAACCAGTACTATTGTGTGGATCAGAAATGTGTCGATTGACCAAAAGATGAAATGATGAGCTACAAATATTCATTCATTGGTGCCTGCGCAGATGGTGGGGGCTTGGAGCTAAAATGGTATGGCAGAATTACTGATGTAGAGCTCATGGAGACAACTAAATACAATCTAGGGAATCAAGAGGTGAGGAAACGACGCTGGCACTGTGTAGGACACACACTGAGAAAACCTGAGGACAGTGAAACTAGATACTTCTTTGTCTGGAACCTACAGGGAGAGAATGAACTAGTGGGAGACTTAAAACACATAGAACCCACAGGGAGAATGAACATTATATAGAAAAAGTCACTCCCACTCGCTAGCGACATTTTATAGAGCAAGTCACTCCCACTCACTGGCAACATTATATAGAACAAGTCACTCCCACTCACTGGCAACATTATATAGAGCAAGTCACTCCCACTCACTGGCAACATTATATAGAGCAAATCACTCCCACTCACTGGCAACATTATATAGAACAAATCACTCCCACTCACTGGCAACATTATATAGAACAAATCACTCCCACTCACTGGCAACATTATATAGAACAAGTCACTCCCACTCACTGGCAACATTATATAGAACAAATCACTCCCACTCACTGGCAACATTATATAGAGCAAGTCACTCCCACTCACTGGCAACATTA
This sequence comes from Cepaea nemoralis, assembly GCA_014155875.1. Classification (NCBI taxonomy): domain Eukaryota; kingdom Metazoa; phylum Mollusca; class Gastropoda; order Stylommatophora; family Helicidae; genus Cepaea; species Cepaea nemoralis. Next base: position 57,860 of record JACEFZ010020611.1, on the reverse strand, counting down.
TATAGAACAAAGTCACTCCCACTCACTGGCGAACATTATATAGAAAAAGTCACTCCCACTCACTAGCGACATTTTATAGAACAAGTCACTCCCACTCTCTGGCGACATTATATAGAAAAAGTCACTCCCACTCACTGGCAACATTATATAGAACTAGTCACTCACACTCACTGGCAACATTATATAGAGCAAATCACTCCCACTCACTGGCAACATATATAGAACAAATCACTCCCACTCACTGGCAACATTATATAGAACAAATCACTCCCACTCACTGGCAACATTATATAGAACAAATCACTCCCACTCACTGGCAACATTATATAGAACAAATCACTCCCACTCACTGGCAACATTATATAGAGCAAGTCACTCCCACTCACTGGCAACATTATATAGAACAAATCACTCCCACTCACTGGCAACATTATATAGAACAAGTCACTCCCACTCACTGGCAACATTATATAGAGCAAATCACTCCCTCACTGGCAACATTGTATAGAGCAAGTCACTCCCACTCACTGGCAACATATAGAACAAATCACTTCCACTCACTGGCAACATTATATAGAGCAAGTCACTCCCATTCACTGGCAACATTATATAGAACAAATCACTCCCACTCACTGGCAACATTATATAGAACAAGTCACTCCCACTCACTGGCAACATTATATAGAGCAAGTCACTCCCACTCACTGGCAACATTATATAGAACAAGTCACTCCCACTCACTGGCAACATTATATAGAGCAAATCACTCCCACTCACTGGCAACATTATATAGAACAAATCACTCCCACTCACTGGCAACATTATATAGAACAAGTCATTCCCACTCTCTGGCGACATTATATAGAATATGTCATTCCCACTCTCATTCAACATTATATAGAACAAGTCACTCCCAGGCTAGCGACAATATGTGGAACAACTTACTCCCACCCGCTAGAGACAATATGTGGAACAACTCATCCCACCCGCTAGAGACAATATGTGGAACAACTCGCTCCCACCCACTAGAGACAATATGTGGAACAACTCACTCCCACCCGCTAGAGACAATATGTGGAACAACTCACTCCCACCCGCTAGAGACAATATGTGGAGCAACTCGCTCCCACCCGCTAGAGACAATATGTGGAACAACTCACTCCCACCCGCTAGAGACAATATGTGGAACAACTCACTCCCACCCGCTAGAGACAATATGTGAAACAACTCACTCCTACCCGCTAGAGACAATATGTGAAACAACTCACTCCCACCCGCTAGAGACAATATGTGAAACAACTCACTCCCACCCGCTAGAGACAATATGTGAAACAACTCACTCCCACCCGCTAGAGACAATATGTGAAACAACTCATCCCATCCGCTAGAGACAATATGTGGAACAACTCACTCCCACCCGCTAGAGACAATATGTGGAACAACTCACTCCCACCCGCTAGAGACAATATGTGGAACAACTCACATCCCACCCGCTAGAGACAATATGTGAAACAACTCACTCCTACCTGCTAGAGACAATATGTGGAACAACTCACTCCCACCCGCTAGAGACAATTGTTGGAACAACTCACTCCCACCCGCTAGAGACAATATGTGAAACAACTCACTCCCATTCGCTAGAGACAATATGTGGAACAACTCACTTCCACCTGCTAGAGACAATATGTGGAACAACTCACCCCCATCCGCTAGAGACAATATGTGAAACAACTCACTCCCACCCACTAGAGACATTATGTGGAACAACTCACTCCCACCCGCTAGCGACAATATGTGGAACAAAGTAGAAAACAGTAGCAGTGTGTTAGAAACAAATGCCTAGATTGTGAATCAGGAAGTTACTAAAATGTACTTCAAATAGTATGTGTAAACACTCCACAGGCTGATAGTTCTAGTGATAAGTACTTTAGTCATCTTGGGTACAGCTGTTGATCTGGCAGCCCGTTGTACCAGACAAGTGTCATCAAATCACGCCTCTGAAGGTCAAGCGAAAGAAGTGGACAAGAAGATCAACACTGAAAGCACAGGCAAGATAAATACATTTATAGTGTAGGACAGGAGTTTTTACCGTTGACGTTCTTTTGTTGGGCCATGTTTACTTTGTCATTCTACCTATCTGTCTACCTAACTCTTGAAAGGAAATAAGTTGGAGTGTAAATGATATAAGCATGTATGCAGTTTTGTATGTATGTGTTTACGCACGTACGTGTGTATGTGTGTCTGGCTGCCTACCTGTTTCATATCATGGTAATATGCATGGTTTATGTTCACAATTTTCATTTGAGAATGTGTTTTTTTCCTTTGTGAATGTAACATGCACAATAGATAATTGATGTACGAAAGATGAGTGATTAGAAGGGCAGAATGTAAGAGGGCCTGCGTGCCCAATTGTTGACCCTTTGAAAATAAAGTTTGTTTGTTCGTTCAACCTGTATTGGGAAGCCGTGGCTGAGAGGTTACAGTGTCCACCTCAGTTTCACAAGGTACCAGGTTCGATCCCAGCAAGAGCTGGACATTTTTCCAACGCTGGTATCTAACGATATCACACATCCCACTGATCTCTCGGGTTGTCAGATCGGACACCTCGCCTTCTTGCATAAAGGAAAAAAAAAACAAGAGTTCCTGTGTGCAAGTTTATTCCCCCACATATCATGGTTTACAAGACATCGCTGTAAACACCAGCATTTTACCACTGTTGTTGATGTCTTAGCAAGATTATGCTCAGTAGTTTGCCATTGCTTTCTGAGCGACCAGCTCACATACCCCCGCAAGAATCTAATGCTACGCGATCCGCTACCGAATCTCACACAGCTGTGTTCCCCTATGTAGATATACAGGATTACGGAGAAAGTCGTTAACCCCTTCGCCAGGGAGACTGGTGTGTGCAAGTTACGAATGATAAACAGTCAACAACAGTTGGAAATGGCAAAGAGTAGACCGCAAAGTGTGGGTTAAACCTAGTGAAGTAACCCAAGGTCAGTGTATCTCACTTTGGCCTGCATTTGTGTCAGGTTTGCTTACATCTAGACGACATGTGTCAAACTCAAGGCCCGCGGGCCACATCTGGCCTGCCATACAATCATATTAGGCCCGAGAGGTCTCAACAAATGTACAAATATATTCGACCCAAGAGAGAATTTTAGACAAAAATATTTATTTTTGTATGGTCATGATATTAAGTGCAAATCAAATTCCCTATTTAGCAGCCTTCCAAATGATAGGCTACCTGAGAGCATTCTCGCTTCGATTAGAATAAGCGAAAATAAAAGTTGTATAGTGAGTTAGTGTTCATCGTTATAGTTACCTAGCAACATTCAGATGCTCGTTTTGGATTGGTGCATAAAAAATGAAAGTAGTGTAATGCTAGGATATTACATCACCTTTTCCCGCTACGGCTAACCTGATATCAATCAAGCGTCATGTCGGTACATGCAAAGTCTTCTAAAATCAAAGCTAGCCTTTAAAATGGCAAAGAGAAAAGTTCATACTGAAAACAGAGCCTTTCAAAGCAGCTAGGAGGCTGAATATATGTTTACTGATATTGGCAGTAAACCTGTGTGTCTAATTTGTGGAGATAATGTGGCTGTGATCAAAGAATATAATCTGAGACGGAACTACGAGACTAAACATCAAGGCCAGTTAAACAGCCTGAATGCAGAGCAGAAGCTACAAAATGTAGAAGAATTGAAGAGGCATCTAACATCACAGCAGATGTTTTTCACCAAAGCAAAATCACAAACTGATGCTGCAGTCAAAGCAATTTTTATTGTGTCAGAGTAGATCGCAAAATCAGGCCGCCCATTTACAGGAGAAGAGTTTCTGAAGCGCTGAATGATGAAATGTGTGTGACATCTTGCGTTCAGACAAAAGGCAGATGTTTGCAAAGGTAAGCCTTAGCAGAAATACGGTTGTTGATCAGGTTTGTGAGATGGCCACTGATGTGAAAACACAGCTGATCGAAAAAGGCAAAGACTTTGTTGCATTGTCCCTTGCTGTCGATGAAAGCAAGGACACGACTGACACTTCACAGCTCATCATCTTCATCTGTGGATTGGACTCCAGTTTGAATGTTGCAGAAGAAATATTGGACATGAAATCCATGCATGGGACAACGACAGGAAAAGACAGTGTTAACAATGTATATCAAAGTTTAAGCAACATGAACCTGCCTTGGGACGAACTCGTTGGATTGACAATAGATGGAGCACCGGCGATGTGTGGCGAAAAAAGTGGGCTAGTTGGGGGGTTAAAGATGCAGGAGAACTGTACTGGTCAATTGATAGCATATCACTGTATCATTCACCAAGGATTGCTATATGGTAAAGTCCTCAACTTGGAAAATGTTATAAGCATTGTAACACAAACCGTCAACTTTATCAGATATATTAATGTTTAAAATAGGTTTAATTTTCACCTTATTGAATGTTTATCCTGTGCGATAAGGATAAGTTGAGGATTTCTACTGAAATATGCATTTCGTGATCAGGATGGTGGTATATACATTCACTCACGCTCAGATGGCGGCCTCTACAATGCTCAGAGATTGAAGGCTAAGACCAAAATTAGGAGGGTACTGATCAGAGAGTTGCTTTTTGCAGATGATGCTGCAGTTACGACCCACTCTGAGGAAGAATTGCAATGTCTACTATCTGCATTCTCCAATGCTTGTTCTGAATTTGGTTTAACAATTAGCAAAAAGAAGACACAGATTATGTCACAAGGTGCACATGGGGTACCATCAATCTTTATTGACGACGCCGAACTAGAGATAGTAGACCATTTTACATATCTAGGATCAGTGGTAAATAGCAAATTATCCCTAGATCAGGAAATCAACATCCGGATTGGTAAGGCAGCAACAACAATGAACAGGTTAAGAAAAGAGTCTGGGAGAACAGGAAGCTTACTGCCAAAACAAAAGTCCTTGTCTATCAAGCCTGTGTCCTTAGTACTCTTCTCTATGGCAGTGAAACCTGGACAACTTACTCACACCAAGAGAACAACTTAAACAGCTTTCATATGCGGTGTCTGCGAAGAATTCTTGGTATTAAGTGGCAAGACAAAATCACAAATACTGAAGTATTGGAAAGATCAGGTTGTGTGACAGTTTATTCCATGCTCAGTCTTCGTAGACTTAGATGGATAGGACATGTTAGGAGGATGGATGATGGTAGAATACCAAAGGATATCTTTTTTGGTGAATTACAGATGGGTAAGAGATCTCAGGGTCGGCCTCTACTACGATACAAAGATGTGTGTAAACGGGACAAGATTGATACAGGCATTGATAATGCACATTGGGAGCAAGTCGCCGCTGAACGTGTTGCATGGAGGGCAAATATCAGAAATGGAATAAAGTCAAAGGAGAAAATTATTGCAGAAAAGTCACACACCAAGCGTTTGAGACGTAAGATGGTGCATGGTGGTGGAAATGACCACGTGTTCACATGCACCCACTGTGAACGGACATTTACAGCGCAAATTGGCCTTATCAGTCACACTCGCTACCGCCATAGTTAAAAGTTATTATGCCTTTTTAGAGCACAAACTATCGTCTGTCAAGACGGCAAGGTGCCAATGTGTAATGTTTAAAATAGGTTTAATTTTCACCTTATTGAATGTTTATCCTGTGCGGCCCGCGACCTTGCGTGTGATTTGAGTTTTGGCCCGCTGAGTGATTGAGTTTGACACCCCTGCTCTAGACATATACCATCCAAGATAAGGGGTTCTATCTGTAACAAGATCGCCTTGGGTAGTGAGAGTGAACCACACCCGAGGTGTCTCTGGCACTCCCGTGTATTCTAGCCCCAGGGGTTGGACAGGCAGATGTTTACTCTGTGGTTGATCTCATATTAGTTAATTATGTCTACAAGCCCCTCCAGATTCTAGACCCCCACTGACTACCTCATCCGAGACCACACTCAATCATTATACAAAGAGCAAGTCAACGTACATAAAGTTTATTCTACCTTTGAGAATATAGAACTGAAATGAACATCCTGATAGAATAATCTATTTACACAAATAGAGGATAGAGTAGAGACAGAATCAGAGATATGGTTGTCTTCATCGAGTTGAGAAGTAGATTGGATGCAGATGTCCCGTCCAGTCGGTCAGCTACTCACCCGGCTTCCTTCCAGTGAGATGACTAGAACCCTGGAGACCACTCCGTCTCCAGAGCGGGGATCCACAACAATAGAGTCACTGCTGGACCTCAATCGACTGGACCAACTGCATCTTTATCACTCCCATTGAGTCACGGTTAATACACAGTTCTCGTTCAACCCTGGCTGGGAGACAATCCTCCTGGACTTGACTCCAAGTATTCGTGACTTCGATGAACCTAAATAGTCACTGACCAATCTAATGGTCCCGCAATCATAGCACAGTAACACTACTTGATGAATATGTCAATAAACAATTCAATGGTCCCGTACTCATATCACAGTAACACTGGTTATAGAATCAGTCCCTGACCAATCTAATGGTCCCACAATCATAGCACGGTAACACTGCTTGAAGAATATGTCAATAACCAATTCAATGGTCCTATACTCCTATCACAGTACCACTGCTTAAAGAATCAGATAAGGCAACTGATATGTCACTGAGTCCTACACGAACACAGTTCCAAGTCTTCGTACTCGTTCAGTACACTATTAGAATCAGACATCTCTTTCAAGGAAGACAATTCAGGTTGGACTATAATCTATTGTCCCTTCCACCTGGTAACACTTGCCACAAGTTAATAGCTGGTGTAGTTCTTCTCAAGACCTGCCACTATAGCTGTCATAAGAACCATTCAAGTGTCTAAATTTCGTTTTTCCGCGTTTAGGCGGAACCACCGTAATAATATACGGTCAGGTGTTTCCTTTCTTTGAGCATGATTGCTCAAAATGCTGAAATGTTCCTGGCTGAAATAGAGTATCTTCTAATGCAGAAAAACATCACAAACCATCGTGTCCCACACGTGCACCTTCAGGGCACTTGTATTACTTGATGCAAACCTTCACGCATGATGAATCACACTGGGTACATGGTGTGGTTGAGTCTGGCGTGATAAGTAAAGAATTGAACCCTTCGCTGTGTCACACGAAGTGGTTTCCCGCCAACGACAATTATAGTTGACTGGTTCCTCAACAGGCAAACTCCTGAAAAAAGAAGAGCGACCGTTGAGAGTATACTGACCCAAACATTAGTCCACATGCATCCTACCAATGACTACTCAACCCTCAGTCATGCTACTTAGTTATGCATATAACCAAAGCATTATCTCTATATGGAGAGTAGTAAAGCATGGGTTCAGTAATGTCAGCTGGCCTCACAGAACAGCTCATCAAACAGAGCAATAAATCAGAATGACGAGTCTGATCGTAGGTCTCACCTATCCCTAATCATCTACCAGTCGTCGCTAACGTCAGTAGTGATAGTAGGCTGTTATCATAGTTCTAATTTACTCGAACTAAACACTAAGGTAAAGAGTCCCTGGACTCGTTCCTAACATCATCAATGTTCATTAATAAACATAATACTGATCAATATACCATCCCTCGGGATATAGGAATAGTACATGATCACATCCAATATGTACACATGCCTGTTTGCTGGTGGGACCACCTGCCCACTCTATAGCAAACTCTTCTTATCAGACTCCTCCTTAGAGTCAAGAAGCCTTCTTGAGAATACATGTTCCCTACATGTTCCAAGGGTAATGTTCCAGTTTAGCCCTCCCAAGTGGTTTAGCCTTGGCCGGGACGGAACTTCATCGTTGGTCTGGTCTACCAACCTATACTTTCATAACTTGCTTTCACATCCCCCATATCCTATATGTCCCCTGTCTCATACAGCCTCCGTGCATCCTTCCATACTTCCAGCACCTTAGCATTCACTCGCACTAGCGCCAGTATGAAAGAACAAGATAGCTCAGACAAGAATTCAGAACAGCATATTTATATCGCGACAGCACGCATTGTTATCACGCGTCGACCTATTCGGCGTTCGGAATTACTCCAGGAAGTATCACATGCCATGACCTAATATATATACACAATGCCACATCATATATATATATATCATCCAGGCAGACTTACCTTCACACAGAAATCCCGTGTTCCACACAATGAATTCACTATTAAGTTATTACACAATAGTTACATCATTCCTGGTGGCACAGAACTAAGTTCTTTCTTTACTTAGTAACTAAGCACAGTTTTGTCTGAATCTCCACCTACCAACTTACCTGGTTTTCTAACCGTTCTCCTGGCTTCAGCAACTGACTGGCATAAATCTAGGTTTCTATCAGGCACAAGTAACTATGTTTTATTCTAACACAGCAACCTAATAGATGCAACGATTTGCGATATATGGTAAATATAATTTAAACCCAAATCGCCCACATCGCATTCCTGCGTTCCCAACAGCTGATTCACGAACACACGTTGGTAAACCCAACACACGATTAGCCGTCAGCAGCATTATCGATCGGTTTGCTAATTAGTATGCAAGGACATCCGCATAGGTAATGAGGTTAGAACGATGGCGTTTTGTACACACTTACAAAGTTAAATGAATTAAACAAATAAGTACCTGAATGTCGAGAACCAGACTCCAGTCAGCTTTCAGAACTGTTCAAGGGCTCCTCAGCCTCCTTTCCGTAACAGTCAGCCGAATCATGGTTGAGGTGAGACGCAACACAAAATGGCTCACACAGGCCTGCGTCTGCTCTCTACGAGCAAAATTGAAGTGAATGAATGGTTTAGCCAATTTCCCCACTCGTGCCAACTCAATGCGCACGAGGAGCTAGTGCTTCTTGGGAAAAGACACTTTCTTGGGAAACCGTCATTCTCTGCCTAGAATTTCTAGATCTCTCTGCACGAGAATCTAGTGCTATACCCAGCCTCACGGGTCAACCAAATTCAGGTGTTCCGAGAAGATTCTAGATGGTAATTCCTCTATCGGCTTCCCTCAGTCTATTTATAGCTGGGAAAGTCCCCCGATGACGCGCCAAAATAGTGCGGGATCTTTACGACCCAAGACAGATAAACGCGTTTCGTCACACTATCTACCCATGAGTAGGTTTTCTTTCTTAAAAATTTTGTCAGGGCAGTGGCCTGAAGGCCAGCTCTTTGCGATTTCTAACTGCCGTGAGATTTTTTTAAAAATTCGGCAACTTGCAAACAAGCTTCCTGTTTGTTGTCCTTATACGAGAGAGCTAAGTGTTTCATATTACTCCCAAGAGATCAGAGAAACGTAGTATCATTACATTCATATGCTCCTTGGTGCTGTATAGACTGGGGCAGACAGAGAGACATGGTGCTGGATAGACTGGGGCAGACAGAGAGACATGGTGCTGGATGGACTGGGGCAGACAGAGAGACATGGTGCTGGATGGACTGGGGCAGACAGAGAGACATGGTGCTGGATGGACTGGGGCATAATTTATAACAATAAGTACAGGCGATCCCCAATGTTTGTCTTACAGGCGTGTGGGTGAAAGTTCTGCTGGCATTCTCCGTGTACACAAATGGGAAGCGACTCTTGTCCACATCACAAGCTCCAGGGTCAATCACGGTCATCCCAGGTCTTAGATTTCTGACCATGTCATGGATTGTTGTTGGACATGCCTTTTATATGTTGTTATATGGTCGTGCAAGTAAGTCACTTGTTAACATTCTCATACAGTCAATATTTTATATGCTAATATTCACCCTTTCCGGCATGGGTTAGCTAACACAGTATGCTAGGGACTAGATCTCATTGGAAAAATCATTTGGGAAATCCTTGTGGTCACTAAGACAGCACATATAAAATTCTGAGACCTGTGGTGCCTTTTCAGTTGTTGATACAAATTCTGTCCATATTCCATAGTTGTGGGTTCAGGTGAATTATATACCTGGCTAATGAAGACATCTATATTAGGTAGGGAGGGGGCATCTAGTTAGTCATATGTCAAAATACACATGAATTTGCAGTGAGGCAATGTCATTTGGATGTAACAGGTTCGAATCCCGGTGGGGTAACTAGCGTTCAGTAGTTATGTTGTCTAGTGTGTCCTCTAATCTCTAATTCCTTGTGATTCTATGAGCGCCAAACAGTACTTGTGAATTTGTTTATGATGTGTCTTAGTTGCCTCAGGGTTCTCCAATTGGTATTTATGTGTACTATGATTACACCTTTGGGAAGAATGTAAAATATATAACCAACGCTCAACGAAACAAAAACTTTAGTAAATGTTTAACAACCATAAATGCTTCCAAATATCACCTGAAATATTGGCATCTCGGCCTGTAGCATTGACCTTTCCGCCTGTAACATTTAATTGGGCTTCCATCCATCGTTCATGTGACATGCCGGTAAGTGTGGGCGGCCATGTTTCACCATCTAATCAGATCACCAGCAGTTGTGGATCAACTCTGTGTTGTCTTGACCATCCATGTGGTAAAGCCATCGAGGTATTTACTTCTCTGCCTTCCCCTTGTTCTTTTCCCCTCAATCTTGCCAGTTGTCACCTAAGTTCTCTAGTTTATTTCTTCTCATAACGTGCCTAAAATTTGGTAAAGGGTGATGGTATAGAATTATCCCCTATTAAAAAAAACAAAAACAATAGTCACTTAAAAGTCAACAGGGTCGACTACATTGCACCTGGCTTTTACCCCATATGGCTCAGTCTCTTTCCACAGTGCGTAAAGCGTCACACAAAGCACAAACTCCATAGCTCCAGTAATGACCCCCATGAGTCTTTAAAAAAATTCGCTCGTGAACTGAAGGACGCGGCCCAGAACCAAACCCACAAATTTTGGAGCCCTATTCAGACGGCTTGACCACTTTGCCATGGAGACTTCCCTATCAAAGGAGAAGTAAGGTGCCTCCTTCCCTCTGCTAGCCTATGGGACACCCTACCCTTGCGCAAGGTGGAGTGCACGTTTAGCCGCCGATCAAGGTCACATGAAGCCATGGGTGCAGGTGGTGCATGAAGTTAAAGAGTAGCCGACACATAAGTGTATGTTATGATCTCAAATTTCTGGACGGTAGGCAGAGGGTTCTTTAGAGACAATGACTACGATCATCGACCAGCATAGTCACTGCTAAGAGCCAAAGCAATGGCAGTTACCTTCTTTACAGTTGCCAAGATAATCATGTTTCACACTCATCACGGCCCACCAAAAAGACTGTCTTTGTCATTTCTCTTGCCTCGTGAATGTTCATGCCCAAGGTGACCAGTGATGTTCTGAGTCTTTCTTTGTGTTAGTTCCCCCCCCCCCCCCCCCCCCCCCCCCCCCCCCCCCCAGCCTCTTCTTGCAGCATCCACGCCTTCCTTCATCCATGCCTTCCTTCACTTGTTTCCAAACCACCCTGACGTTTAGTCTGGCCAAAGTATTTCAGTTGCTTGTTCTTCTACTAAATTATGGAATCGGAACAGGGAGATAAATTGACTTTGTCCCAGCAAACGAGTTATTATCCCATTCACTCTTACTGTCTCAAACAAGGCATCGTGTGTGATTGACTACCAGTGTGTCATAAGCGATTGTAGTTCTTACGTTTGATCATAACATACCAAAGTACTCTGGCAATGTGTGTATACTGATCACTCGTTGTCGCAACATTCTCTCCAGCGAATGATGATCTGTTCTTCCACACTATACACATGATCCCAAATGGCACTAATTAAATCTGCCTTATTCTGCACCAAGACACAACCCAACGGTGCAGACCCAGCCAGTCTGTCCGCCTGCTCGTTTCTCAGCCCACCAGCATTTCCTGGAGAAAAGATCCAACAGATGCCACCCACCTCAGCTTTGTTATGTGAAGCATGCCACTCTGTACGAAGCACAGCTATCTTCACCCTTCCCAGCATGCTCTGTGAATCTGTTACAGTCACGGTATGTGTGTGCTGCCTGTCTTCCAGCCAACATCATTTCCCTTTTGGGTAGCTGCTGTGACCTGCTGTGGCTGATGATGAGGGCGATCTTCTGCAGATGTCCTGCTACATGAGGATGATGGCGACGTTCTGCAAGAAGGGCTGTTACTTCAGCTCTGAACCTTGTGCATGTTCCCAATGCAAAGTGAATGCTTAATTAGTTAACGTATGCCAGCTTGGAGAATGTAAATATAATTTAACTCAATGATTTCCTTCGCGATAGGTAATATAGCCCAGGGCAGTGCTTCCATCGCACACTACAGGATATTTGATGCCCTCATCAACAATTCTCTAGGAGTGGATGCTTTCTTTGCCTTAAGGTATTTTATGATGTCCTCTTTGCTATAAGGTATTTTATGTCCTCTTTGCTATAACACATTTTATGTCCTCTTTGCTATACTGTTGTCTATGTTCTCTTTGCTGTACTGTAATGTAATCTATACCTCTTTTTGATACTGGTTCTTTGCTATACTGTAGTTTATGTCCTCTTTGCTATACTGAAGTCTGTGTCCTCTTTGATATACTGGTCTATGTCCTCTTTGCTGTACTGTAGTCCATGTCCTCTTTGCTGTACTGTAGTCTGTGTCCTCTTTGCTATACTGTAGTCCATGTCCGCTTTGCTGTACTGTAGTCCATGTCCTCTTTGCTATACTGTAGTCCATGTCCTCTTTGCTGTACTGTAGTCTGTGTCCTCTTTGCTATACTGTAGTCCATGTCCTCTTTGCTATACTGTAGTCTATGTCCTCTTTGCTATACTGAAGTCTGTGTCCTCTTTGATATACTGGTCTATGTCCTCTTTGCTATACTGTAGTCCATGTCCTCTTTGCTGTACTGTAGCCCATGTCCTCTTTGCTATACTGAAGTCTGTGTCCTCTTTGCTATACTGAAGTCCGTGTCCTCTTTGCTATACTGTAGTCCATGTCCTCTTTGCTATACTGTAGTCTGTGTCCTCTTTGCTATACTGTAGTCCATGTCCTCTTTGCTGTACTGTAGTCCAGTGTCCTCTTTGCTATACTGTAGTCCGTGTCCTCTTTGCTATTCTGTAGTCCATGTCCTCTTTGCTATACTGTAGTCCATGTCCTCTTTGCTATACTGTAGTCCATGTCCTCTTTGCTGTACTGTAGTCCGTGTCCTATTTGCTGTACTGTAGTCCGTGTCCTCTTTGCTATACTGTAGTCCATGTCCTCTTTGCTATACTGTAGTCTATGTCCTCTTTGCTGTACTGTAGTCCATGTCCTCTTTGCTGTACTGTAGTCCCTGTCATCTTTTCTATATGGTAGTCTATGTCCTCTTTGCTATACTGTAGTCCATGTCCTCTTTGCTATACTGTAGTCCATGTCCTCTTTGCTATACTGTAGTCCATGTCCTCTTTGCTGTACTATAGTCCGTGTCCTCTTTGCTGTACTGTAGTCCGTGTCCTCTTTGCTATACTGTAGTCCATGTCCTCTTTGCTATACTGTAGTCCATGTCCTCTTTGCTATACTGTAGTCCATGTCCTCTTTGCTATACTGTAGTCCATGTCCTCTTTGCTGTACTGTAGTCCGTGTCCTCTTTGCTGTACTGTAGTCCGTGTCCTCTTTGCTATACTGTAGTCCGTGTCCTCTTTGCTATACTGTAGTCCATGTCCTCTTTGCTATACTGTAGTCCATGTCCTCTTTGCTATACTGTAGTCCATGTCCTCTTTGCTGTACTGTAGTCTCTGTCATCTTTTCTATATGGTAGTCTATGTCCTCTTTGCCAGCAATTTTGAAGATGGAGATTCAGAATGCTCTTAATCATATGAAATCTGGCAAGACCCCCGGTCCAGACAGCGTCACAACAGAAATGATTAATGCTTTAGAAGAATATGGAATAGATAAAGTTACCAGTCTGCTTAATACAATATATGATACTGGAAATATACCTCATGAGTTATGTAATTCTGTATTTATTGCAATCCCAAAGAAATCAGGAGCCTTGGAATGTGATCAACATCGAACAATTAGTATAATGAGTCAAATCACGAAGATTTTGCTAAGAATTATCATGCAAAGAGTTAGGAGGAAAATACAACCTGAAATAGGAGAAGAACAATGTGGGTTTGTAGTAGGCAAGGGTACAGTAAATGCTGTGTATATACTGAGAACCGTAATCGAACGTTCTATAGAAGTAAACAAAGATCTACACCTTTGCTTTATTGACTACACAAAGGCTTTTGATAAAGTGAGACATGTCAACATGATAAGGATGCTTGAAGATCTACAAATTGATGGGAAAGACCTTAGACTTGTAAAAAACATATATTGGAAACAACAAGCTGCCATAAGAGTTGATAATGAAGTAAGCCAATATCAGCCTATTAAGAGAGGTGTGAGACAGGGATGTGTAATGTCTCCAGATCTGTTTTCCCTGTACAGTGAAAATATTTTCAGAAATATTGAAAATATGGAAGGAATCAACATTGGGGGACGATGCATCAATAACATTAGATATGCAGATGATACAGTCTTGATTGCAGACAATGAACAGGATCTGCAAAATTTAGTAGATGCGGTTGTTACACACAGTGAACAACAAGGGTTAGAATTAAATTGTAAAAAGACACAGATTATGGTCGTCACTAGGAAGAACGAAATACCACAGTGTAATATACAAGTAAATGGGAATATTCTTCAACAAGTGAATAGGTACAATTATCTCGGAACAGTAATAACATCTGATGGGAGATGCCTTGAAGAGATTAGAACAAGGATCGCCATGGCAAAAGTAGCCTTTAGCAAGATGAAAAACATACTGACCAATAAAAAGATGTCAATTGAAACGAGAAAAAGAGTGTTGAGATGCTACATAGAACCTGTACTTTTATATGGATGTGAAGCTTGGACAATGAGCAGCCAGGCTGAAAAACATCTGATGGCTGTAGAAATGTGGTTTCTGAGGAAAATGCAAAGAATACCATGGACAGCCAGAAAGACCAATGAACAAGTCCTTCAAGAAACAAATGAAGATCGTAAACTGATCAGAGACATTAGACGTAGACAGTCACAATTTTTTGGGCATGTTATGAGAAGAAATGATTTGGAGAACTTGGTGACAACTGGTAAGATCAAGGGGAACAGACCAAGGGGAAGACCTAGAAACAAGTATCTGGATGGCTTGGCCTTGTGGCATGGTCGAGACAGAAACACGGAACTGATCCACGACTCTGTTGATCGAGTGAGATGGCAGAACATGACCGCCCACGCTTACCGGCATGGCACATGATGGATGGATGGATGTCCTCTTTGCTAAGGCATAGCTTATACCTCTGCTATAATATACTGCATTTGTTTTTTCTTTCTTTGAAAGGTATTTACATCATCGTTACTATAGCTTAGTCTGTATCTCCGCCATGGTATGGTTATCTTTTTTTCTCTAGCGTAGATATTTGCTATAAGATATCTTATGTTATCATTGTTTATAAGACATTCAATTAGCAAGCAAGTGAGCAATTATGTGGAAGCTCCAGAGATGTTCTATTAATATTTTATTTATTTATTTAATAGAAGTATGATTCATCTATTAATAAATAGAAAAATGGTGAGAACAATGAAAGGGTAGAAAGAGCAATGCAGATATCATGAAAGAAATTAACCAGCAAAGAGAACTGGTCACTCACATCAGAAGATGACAGTCCACATTTTGTGGGTGTCATGAGATGAAGGAAGCTGGAGTATGTCGTCACCACGGGAAAACTGGAGTGGAGGAAAGGCAGAACATGACCAAGAGAGATGCTGGACAGTTTAACACCATGGTATTTAAGGATGTCGGTAGAAAATAAAGGGCAGCACATGAGACATAAGGCTGTGGACAGACATGATCACCAACACCACATGACATAGACTATAAGAAGAAGATAAGGTAATTTAAAGTCTGCATTGCTATAGCGTAGTTTGTATCCCTGTGATGAAACAATTGATATCTTTGTATTTGATTCCTCTGGCGTGGTATGCACCTGCTCTATACGTTATGGTAGCTTTATAGCCTTAGCATAGTTTATAACTATGCTAAAGGGCAGTTACACCACGCTTCTAAAGCGCACTTCATGCATCCCTTGGCATGAGTTAATTTATATCTTCTTTCCTATATCCATTAATCCACAGAACTATGTACTCAGCCATCCAACAATCTGTCTGTCTGTCTGTCAATTTATCTATCCATTCACCTAGCCTCCTGTCCATCCATCTGTATAACCCTCCATTATCCTTCCATGCATCTATCCATCCACCCACCAACAAATCCATCCTTCCATCAACCCACCCACCCACAAATCCATCCATCTATCCGTTGGTATGTGGATGGGTGGTTTGGTGGATGGATGAATGCACTCATGCATGAATTGATGGATACATTGATATATGGATGCATGTATAGATGGATGGATATCTCCGCGTTCTCTCTGAGTATTAGGATATGAACTATATTCTGTTGGAAGCCCATTGTCTGTCTCAAACATCGTGGCATTTCTTGATTTGTTTATCATTTACTCTACATATCAACTATCACCCTTATTGAAACATCCAAATATACCCATGTCCGCAAAACGACAGATAATAAACAGCATATTCACACCAACCCTATGCTACCAATCTCAAACTTGGACTTTATCCAAATCACACTTTCGCAAAATCAACACCTGCAAGATGAGAACGAACGAACGAACGAACGAACAAACATTATTTTCAAAGGGTTAAGAATTGGGCACGCAGGCCCAGTCTAACATTCTGCCCTTCTATCACTCTCTTTTATACATTGTTTCATTCATACATCATTCAAGGCTAACAGAGAACAGTAACAATATAAAAGCTATCTATTATAAAGACATGGGCAAAATGCGAACATCAATACTGCACGACTCAGTAATATTAGATAATGGTCTGACACTTGTTATTAGCCACATGGAATATACTGGCCTACAAATAGGGGACTGGCTGTTATACTAGGGTTTTGTTATTATTATTATAGATATATATTATTACAGACAGACAGACAGTTTGGATAGATGGATGGATGGATGGCTGGCTGGCTGGCTGCCAACTTAACAATCCGAGACCGAGTAAGAAATGCTGTTATCAGACAGACAGTGGGATCAACACCTTATGCCACATTTATTGAAAGACAGAAGATCAAGTGGTTTGGCCATGTCGTTAGAATGCAACACCAGCAACTACCATCACTGGCCTTACATCAAAGATCCTGCGACGAGACCAAGAGAACTCCAAGAAGAAAATGGATTGACGTCATCAAAGACATTGTACAATCACACAGAATGACACTATTCTTCCCCACGACGCTTAACGGCAGATGTGTATGTGGAAGATGATGATGATGATGATGATCATTTACCCACTCTCTTATATAACTGAGCCATATTTCTTTCCATGAAAATACCAATCGTGATACGTGGTCAGACCATATAACTGTCTGTTTGTTTGCCTATACTGCAGTGGCTTTCTGGTGTCCTATCTGAACATGAAGAAAGTCCTCGAGAACGGTTGGAAATTTGATTGGGGACGTTATTTCTTACATCGATACTGGAGGTGAGTAGAACGGGGTTTCAGTTATGAATGCTGCCATCTAATGTGATTAATAAGATATGTAACATACAAAGTTGGTGTAACAGACGTTGCTGTGGGTCTAAGAGTTGATCAGCTCAATGGTAGACAGCTTTAGGTTGACTATCATTAAGAAAGAATGAGAGAGTCAAAAGTCATATTTTCTTCTACTGGTGTTTAGTCCTGGGTGCAGGTTAAGATCCCTTAACTTTGTCAAAATCTGCCAGACGAGTAACCACTTTGTCAGAGGTGATTAATTACCACCCCAGATCCCAGAGAGAAAACTCGGGGCAAATGTCTCTTGTTTGCTGAAAGAAGAAACAGTCATTTTGTACTCAAGAAAACAGCGAAGAGGTGGCTCGTTGAAAAGATAGATGTAGTTGCTCTTGATACTCCCAGGAGGGAGAAAGACGAATTAAAGTATGCAGGATAAGATTATTGCCATTAGGCTGCATAGGCAATGTACCTCCCTGACTTATTTCTCTCCTGGAAAGATACACCTGAACTCCTACTAACAGATATGTAAAGGAGTGTAAAGCAGTTAAGCTACAAAAACATTTACATACAATTAGAAATATGGAAGAACTATGAGTTTAAAATAGCACCACTGTGTTTATTACTTTTCATTATTATTCAATAAAATGAGACGAATCAATGATGATTTGAGCTAATGGTGTTTCTATGCTATGAGAGGATGGTATATGAGCAAATGGCAAGTATAAAATAAACCTAAACTTTAAGTTATGCTCAACTGACAAGGCCATGTTCACTGGTGAGATGCGTTGCACTTTCAGCTAGTAGAGGCTTCCCAATGGGTCCTTACACAAGGATCAGCCGCTCCGTTATATATATGAGTGGATTGCTGACTGCCCGTGGCTCCTTTGAGAGCTGAAATTGAAACAAACGGTGAGCAGGTTAACAAAAAGAGTTTGGGAGAACAGGAAGCTTCCTGCTAAAACAAAAATCCTGGTCTATCAAGCCTGTGTTTTTAGTACATCCTCTTACGCTCACTTTATGGCAGTGAGACCTGGTCAACTTACTCACACCAAGAGAAACGTTTAAACAGCTTTCATATGCAATGTCTGTGAAGAATACTTGGCATTAAGTGGCAAGACAAAGTCACAAATACTGAAGTATTGGAAAGATCGAATTGTGTTATATTTTGTTCCAACCTCATCTTCGTAGACTTAGATGGATAGGATACATTAAGAGGATGGACGATAGTGGATTACCAAAGGACATCTTTCTTGATGAATTGCAGATGGGTAAAAGATCTCAGGGTCGGCTTCTACTACGAATACAAAGATGTGTGTGAGCGGGACATTATTGAAAGAGGCTTTGATATTGCACCTTGGGAGCAAGTCATCGCATTGAGTGGAGGGCAAAGATCAGAAATGGAATAAAGACAAAGGAGAACATGATTGCAAATAGGTCACACACCTAGCGTGTTAGACATCAGACGGTGCATGATGGTGGAAATGACCATGTGTTCACATGCACTTATTGTGGACGAACATTTACCGTGTGAATTGGTCTAATTATTCACATTCGCTACCATCAAGGGCTGTAGTTATGCCATTTTGAAGCACAATGTAACAAACTATCATCTGTCAAGACAGCAGGGTGCCAGCATCCATTTATGTATAACATAAAACATTAAGTAACCGATAAATTTGGTGTTTTTAACAGATTAACACCAACCTACATGGTGGCCTTTATCTTAGTCCAAGGCCTGCAGAGATTCTTTGTGTACGGCGCCACGGCGCCCACAGTGCAACCTTCAGACAAACCAGCTTGTGAGAGAAACTGGTGGTTGCTACCTCTGTACATCAACAACATTTACAGAGTAGAATTTGATGAATTGGTTGGTATCTGTTCTGATATTTATGTGCATGTGGTAGTAGTAGTAATTAGTAGTAGTAGCAGCAGTAGTAGTAGCAGTAGTAGTAGTAGCAGCAGTAGCAGCAATGGCAGTAGTAGTAGCAACAGTAATATCAGTAGCAGTAGCAGCAGCATTAGTAGTAGTAGTAACACTAGTGGTAATAGTTGTAATAGCAGCAGCAGCAGTAATAGCACAGGGATTCACGAAGATTGATTAACTCTCTTTTCCACACATACTGGTATATGTTCAGCTACTCAATTTGCTAAATGTAGTTCCGTTCTACCTATGTAAGTTGCTTTGCACTCATACTGGAATTTATAAATAATTAGATTTAACATACAGAATCTACAGCTCCCTCAAAGATGAAGTAGATATCAGGTTGGTTTTCATATCTGATCATTGCCCCATGCTGTCGACATGTCACAAAACGCAAAGCTCGGCCATATCTCAACATCTGCTAATTTGTTAACATAGAAAAGGCGTTTTGTGTATTGTAATCGATGAGTTATAAGTGATTGCTCGAATACATACCGAGTCAAGCAGGAGCTACATATTAGTTAGCTTTTTTCATTAAGTACAGATGGATGTCAAAACTAGATTGTCATTTAGAGTACCATTAGTACTGGGTACTGGTGCCTGTGCATAAATAGTGGGAACATAATAGTATGTTGCCAGTAGCGTTGCCAGTAGTGGGTTGTGCTCAATATTTAAATTTCAGATCCCAAAACAACCAAATAATGGCGAGAATCAAGCAAATTCAAATTAGTGAATTATGTATTACTGATTATTGCACATTTCCCATGTTTTTATAATGCATATATTGATACTGTTGTTGTCCAAGATTAGCCTAAAAAAAGATGTATGAGTGAAATAATGTACAAAAGGAGAGAGATCAGAAGAGCAGAATGTTAGACGGACCTGCATACCCAATTCTTAACTGTTTGAAAATAAAGTCTGTTTTATTTATTCGTTACATGCCTGGTGATTGCAGACATTGGAGCACACACAAAATACTGTTAGTATTTTACTAACATTAAGCACAAGCAAATATTGAATGAATGAAACAACCCCTGGACAGATGGACATCAAAACTAGATTGCCATTTAGAGTACCATTAGTACTTGGACTCTTCGCTGTTGTTGAAGACGAGGACGCAGGGCGTATTGGAAATCTCAGAGTTCTGTGACATCTGTTGGCTCAACTCAACTCAACTCGCAATGACAGCAGAAAACAGTGAGAATAGCATGACACAATACATGGCTTGATTACAACTGGCTGTCAAATCGACATTATTCAAAATGATTACACACGGGCAAGGAGAGCACAGTTTACGTCGGAGACCGGGTTCTGTAATCTTTTGGTTATTTCGTCGCCCACAATGTGGCAAAGACCAGAACACTCATAACATAAATGACGATTATGTCGTGTGGAATAATCTGTCATTGTTATCTGGTCATCGCTTATAGAAACAAATGCAAATGAAAGCATCGAGGCCACAGGAAATTGGTGCATATTAGAAATGCTGAGAACAAATCGCAGTAGTCAAACTGTACAGGAGAAAATGGGCGGAAATACCACCGAGTTCAGTAACTTAATGACAAGAGATACTGTTGAATGCAGCTGTGGAATTGCTTAAATGACAGCTAAATATATGCTTCTGAGTATTTTGGCTTATGTCTGCTCTATTTGAGGACATACTCAATGGAGGTGTCGACAACATCAAGTTGGCGGCTGCTTGTGTTAAATATATTAATGTTAACGTCTGGAGGTGTATGGACAGGAAGACAAGCTAAACCTTTGACCTGTAATCTTGCCTATCAGCACTCTGACATGTCCCAACTTGAGATCATTTAGCATCAGATTACAAGAGATTTTCTTTAGCTTCTCATTTTCTTTTTATTTTCTTCCTGTGATGCCTTTCAGTGTGAGATTTGAAATAATTCTCCACACAAAGCATCATTGCTGACTGTTTACAAGATAGTGTTCACAAGATAGTGTTCACAAGATAGTGTTCACAAGATAGCGTTCACAAGATAGTGTTCACAAGATAGTGTTCACAGTATTCACAAGATAGTGTTCACAAGATAGTGTTCACAAGATAGCGTTCACATGATAGCGTTCACAAGATAGTGTTCGCAAGATAGTGTTCACAAGATAGTGTTCACAGTACTCACAAGATAGTATTCACAAGATAGTGTTCACAGTATTCACAAGATAGTGTTCACAGTATTCACAAGATAGTGTTCACAGTATTCACAAGATAGTGTTCACAAGATAGTGTTCACAGTATTCACAAGATAGTGTTCACAAGATAGTGTTCACAAGATAGTGTTCACAAGATAGTGTTCACAAGATAGCGTTCACAAGATAGTGTTCACAGTATTCACAAGATAGCGTTCACAAGATAGTGTTCACAAGATAGTGTTCACAAGATAGTGTTCACAGTATTCACAAGATAGTGTTCACAAGATAGTGTTCACAAGATAGCGTTCACAAGATAGCGTTCACAAGATAGCGTTCACAAGATAGTGTTCGCAAGATAGTGTTCGCAAGATAGTGTTCACAAGATAGTGTTCACAAGATAGTGTTCACAAGATAGCATTCACAAGATAGCGTTCACAAGATAGCGTTCACAAGATAGTGTTCACAAGATAGTGTTCACAAGATAGTGTTCACAAGATAGCATTCACAAGATAGCGTTCACAAGATAGCGTTCACAAGATAGTGTTCACAAGATAGCGTTCACAAGATAGCATTCACAAGATAGCGTTCACAAGATAGTGTTCACAAGATAGTGTTCACAAGATAGCGTTCACAAGATAGCATTCACAAGATAGTGTTCGCAAGATAGCGTTCACAAGATAGTGTTCACAAGATAGCATTCACAAGATAGCGTTCACAAGATAGTGTTCACAAGATAGTGTTCACAAGATAGTGTTCACAAGATAGTGTTCACAAAATAGTGTTCACAGTATTCACAAGATAGTGTTCACAAGATAGTGTTCACAAGATAGTGTTCACAAGATAGTGTTCACAAGATAGCGTTCACAAGATAGCGTTCACAAGATAGTGTTCACAAGATAGCATTCACAAGATAGCGTTCACAAGATAGTGTTCACAAGATAGTGTTCACAAGATAGTGTTCACAAGATAGTGTTCACAAGATAGCGTTCACAAGATAGCATTCACAAGATAGTGTTCGCAAGATAGCGTTCACAAGATAGTGTTCACAAGATAGCGTTCACAAGATAGCATTCACAAGATAGTGTTCACAAGATAGTGTTCACAAGATAGCGTTCACAAGATAGCATTCACAAGATAGTGTTCGCAAGATAGCGTTCACAAGATAGTGTTCACAAGATAGCATTCACAAGATAGCGTTCACAAGATAGTGTTCACAAGATAGTGTTCACAAGATAGTGTTCACAAGATAGCGTTCACAAGATAGTGTTCATTGCCTCGGTTGTTCCACTAATCCACGTTTTGTTTGCTACGTGTTTGTTGTATCTAAATGCCAATGGTTCTGTGGCTGGTTGTTCAGGGTAGTCTTGCAACATGACCAAACCATCTAACTCAATGTTTGTTGATGAAATCTATTGCTGGCTTTATGCCCACTTGCTTCCGGGTTGTATCAAGTATCATCCTCACAGTAGTTCTTTATCTGGGCAGTCATCGCCACTTTGTTTTGAAATTAGGTATTCGACAATTTTATTGATCACAATGTTACTCTACCACATATTCAACATTTTTAAACACACTAACATTTATTTTAACTTTATTAGTGTCTTCTTCTCAGTATTAGTCCAATAAAATGTTCAACTATGTTTTTGGTAATGTAATTATTAACTGATTTTTCCACCAGTGTTTTAGCCACTCCTGGAGTCTGGCTGCGGACTTTCAATTTCATCTCATTAGCCCACTGATGCTGATACCTTTTTACTTGTGAGTCTTGTGGTTGTTTTTAGGGTGAGGGAATGTCCGCATGAAGACTGTTTCATTGACAATGTCACAGTTTAGATTCAATCTTAGAATATCTTATATATCATTTAGTTTAGTTTAGTTTAGTCGATGGATCAACATCACGGCACACTGGTGTAACCCATAAGTGCTTCGTTCTTCTCCTAACTCAAAGCTGAGTCTGGAGAAGCTCAGCTCAGTGCACGAACTCCGTAGCACCGGCGAGGATCCTGAAATACTTTGGGTAGATTTTTAACTCGAAATTTTACTCGGGCAGCGCCGTTAGGCTACTCTTTTCGATTTCCAACTGCGAAGGGATTTTTTACGTGCGCAACAATACACACGGGCGTCCGATCTCACTACCCATAGACCAGGGGAAATTGTATTACTGGAAGTCCACGTGAAAAAAAAAGCATCCAGTCCACACTGCAGCTTGAACCCGGGACCTCCAGCACTCGAGGCGGACACCATACCTCGAGACCACGCAGCCCCCAATATATATATATATAATGTGTGAACTTTATTTTACATTGTTAAGTGTGACTTGCATCGTTAGATGGGGGAGAAAAAGGTGCATTAGAAGGCAACAGAGTTTTATCCGTCATAGCTCATTATCGCTGCACAGAGCATGAACTCCGTAGCCCAGGTGATGACCCTCACTGGTGAACCGAATGACGACATGCGGAAACGTCCCCACGGCCTAGAGAGAATGAGCAGACGACTTGACCACTGCCCCACGTGGGAGACATTCACCAAGGTGAACGCCACAGTTTGAGAACTACTGCCATTATTGACGACACAAAACTCTCCGAACTCGCAGGACAGGTCTGTGGTCATGGGTTCCATCCTCAGGTCGGGGAAGAGGGAGGGGGAGGGGGAAGTGATTGGGATGTAATAGAAATTGACCTCGACTCCCAGGTCGACCCTGTCTACGTGGGTACCAAGAATGTCTCAGGAAGTAAAGGTGGTCACCGTGATACTGACCACACCCCCGCCGAGTGCCCATTGTTCTATAAACATATGGTCCTGCACTGTACGCCCATTGTTCTATAAACATATGGTCTAATACTGTATGCCCATTGTTCTATAAACATATGGTCTAGCACTGTGTCCCCATTGTTCTATAAACATATGGTCTAATACTGTGTGCCAATTGTTCTATAAACATATGGCCTAGCACTGTATGCCCATTGTTCTATAAACATATGGTCTAATACTGTATGCCAATTGTTCTATAAACATATGGTCTAGCACTGTGTGCCCATTGTTCTATAAACATATGGTCTAATACTGTGTGCCCATTATTCTATAAACATATGGTCTAATACTGTATGCCAATTGTTCTATAAACATATGGCCTAGCATTGTGTGCCCATTGTTCTATAAACATATGGTCTAGCACTGTATGCCCATTGTTCTATAAACATATGGTCTAGCACTGTGTGCCCATTGTTCTATAAACATATGGTCTAGCACTGTATGCCCATTGTTCTATAAACATATGGTGTAGCACTGTATGCCCATTGTTCTATAAACATATGGGTCTAGCACTGTATGCCCATTGTTCTATAAACATATGGTCTAGCACTGTATGCCCATTGTTCTATAAACATATGGTCTAGCACTGTATGCCCATTGTTCTATAAACATATGGTCTAGCACTGTATGCCCATTGTTCTATAAACATATGGTCTAGCACTGTGTGCCCATTGTTCTATAAACATATAGTCTAGCACTGTATGCCCATTGTTCTATAAACATATGGTCTATCACTGTGTGCCCATTGTTCTATGAACATATAGTCTAGCACTGTATGCCCATTCTATAAACATATGGTCTAGCACTGTGTGCCCATTGTTCTATAAACATATGGTCTAGCACTGTATGCCCATTGTTCTATAAACATATGGTCTAGCACTGTGTGCCCATTGTTCTATAAACACATGGTCTAGCACTGTGTGCCCATTGTTCTATAAACATTTGGGTCTAACACTGTGTGCCCATTGTTCTATAAACATTTGGTCTAACACTGTGTGTCCATTGTTCTATAAACATTTGGGTCTAACACTGTGTGCCCATTGTTCTATAAACATGTGGTGTAGCACTGTATGCCCGGTGCCCGTCAAGGTTTGTAAAAGGGTCGTATAGTTTTCTTTTAAAACTTTTAAAGGGTATTAGCGTATAAATGAAATGTCTGATCGACTCAGAATGATCATAGGGGAGCTAAAGTGTTATGTTGGTTCGTTCATCTCTTCAGACACAGGAATGCTGGTGTCACTAGTTGCCTCTTCTTCACCATTGCCCAGTGGATCATCTCCGGCTGTCTGACTTATCATTTCAAAGCACCCATTGGATTTGTCGGGTAGGTATACTCTTATATTTTATATACAATTATCACAATTATATTTTCACCTTCTTATTTTTGTTCTTCTTCCTGTTCTCTTCCCCCCCCCCTTCCTCCTTTTCTTCTTCTGTTTCTCCTCCTCCTGCACCTGTTGCTGCGGCTGCTGCTGCTCCTTTGTCTTCGATTCATCATCTTCTTTGTTTTCTCCTCTTCCACCTTCTCCTCCTCTTTTTCTTCTTCTGGAACTCACATGGCACAAGAAATAGAGGGAACCATAAATACACATACACACAAGAAGTAAATGAATGAAGTCAATGGAGAGGACATGAATGGAGCTGCATGGAATAGTTAAGGGTGACATGGCTTAGTGTAGGATATTTGAGAGCTGGTGACATGGCTTAGTGTAGGATATTATGAGGGGGCACACACACACACACACGCACGCACGCACGCACGCATGGGGGAAATACCCAAACAGCGTGATAGAAACTGCAGTAACCATGCCATTGTCTTGTAACCTGTCAATATTGTTGTCAAGAGTGTTAAGTATGTGCCACCATGGTGGCAGATGACACAGTGACAGTCATTTGGGCAGTTTAAACATGGCCGTCCCACTTTTAACACCAAAGATGAGCAGCTTTCTGTTATTCATTTGTTTTATTAGTGAAGGAGTGTAACCTATAGAAATTAAGCAGCGAATGAATGTCCAGTATGGTGATGCATGCCTGTCAGTCCAGCAAGTGTATGAGTGGAGTCAAAAGATTCAAAACGGCGTGACTTCTGTGACAGACTGTTCAAGACCGGGTCAGGCACATCGAGTAGTGACCCCAGAGTTGATTACAGCCGTTGAAGGTCTCGTACAAGAAAACCGCTGATTGACTGTGACACTGCCGCACATCTTGACATCAGTCAAGGTTCAGTACACCATATCATCCTTGACGTGCTTCAGTACAGCAAAGTGTCTGCAAAGTAGCTTCCTCCAGAATTGAAACAACTCTCTCTCTCTCTCTCTTTCTCTTGTCAGGAACCTTTTGCATTGCTTTGAAGCAGAAGGTGATGGAGAATTGCTACTGGAGAAGAAACCTGGATTCACTACCATGAGCCGGAAGCAAATAGAGTGAGCAAGGAATGGCGCCCTCCCTTCCTACCGAAACCAAAGAAGTTTCGCATGCAGCCATTTGCAGGGAAGATTATGCTTACTCTCTTTTGAGATGAACAAGGCGTTATTTTAGAGCACTACATGCCAAGAGGGAAAATTGTCATTAGTGACATGTATATAGATCTTCCCAGGTAATCATCACAACCTGAAATCATATCCAAATGATGTGGACTTCTGATTTAAGGTGTCCTTTTGCAACATGCCAATTCTCTACCCCAAACTGTCCGTGGAATGGTTGAAAGCATTGAAGTGGAATGGTTGAAAGCATTGTACCACATCCCCCGTACTCGCCAGACGTAGCCCCAAGAGATCTCCACCTGTTTGGACAACTCAAATAGTCACTGGGAGGTCCGATGAAGAGGTACAGCAGGTGGTGCATGAGTGGTTACACATGCGACCCAAAGAATTTTTTCTACAGGAATCCAACACTTGCATTGAACACAGCGGTGACTACATTGAAAAATTATACTTTTGGTTTTTATTTTTCAGAACATATTTGTGCTCTCTCTCTCTCTCTCTCTCTCTCTCTCTCTCTCTCTCTCTCTCTCTCTCTCTCTCTCTCTCTCTCTCTCTCTCATCTCTCTCTCTCTCTCTCTCTCTCTCTCTCTCTCTCTCTCTCCTCCCCCCCCCCCCTCCCTCCCTCCCTCCCCCCCCCCCCCCCCCCCCCTTTCACACACACACATTAAGGTTTTCATTTGAAGGCTCCTCGTGTATATGTATCTATCAAGCAATGATGTACAGATCAAATGGAACCAGAATAAAACTGTAAACTGTAAACTACGGACAGGGGAAATAACAGTTCATGGGAGTCATAAATAACCAATGGATGGCAGGAAAAGGTGGAGAGAGGCATGAGAGGTGTGTGTAATAAGATGGTAGAATAGTTAGCAGAACGTGAATATAGGAGTTCACAATGGATGTGTACACATCGCGTGTTGTAACAGTTTGGGTACACAGAAACACACATACACACGCAGGCACGCGAGCAGGCACGCACGCATACAGATAATTATATATATATATATTCATAACATTATTGTACGATTTATTGTAGTCAAATTGATACAATTCACAGACAGCCAATGGAGTATTACAAGTACTGCTACTTCCCGCCCTACGCCAGAATCGCCCCTTTTGCTATAGGCATCCTGACCGGGTACATCATGCATGCTAACAATGGGCGTGTCCACATGAATCGGGTAAACAATACTTAACGTTACTTCTGAGACATAGGGCCCTTAAAACTTTTCCTTGACTTCAGATAAATTTTCGCAGAATACTTGAAGAACATCATAATATTGGCTTCTGTAACAGCTTTGTATAAAAAACAATTGGCAAAATGTTGACCTGTCAGGTTAGCAGTTCAGCCCCTACACTGGACAGCTGGACTAAAATGCTGACCTGTCGTCCTTGACTTGGGGATGTAAATTACAAGTACCTCTGAAGTTGGAGTGAGTTCGCCTGATGGTGAGGGACACTGTTAATAGGGAAAGCTAATCCACATGCAAAATTAAGTCCATTACTACTATAAATGCCAGTCTCCCTGGCCAAGGGGTTAACAGCTTTCTCTGTAACCCCGAATACTCTCGTGGTTGACGTGAGTGCATGAGAATCGGAAGCGGTTCGAGTCGCGCCAGTGACTTATGAGAGTTCGGAGCTGGTCGCTCAGAAAGCAATGGCAAACTATTGAGCGTAATCTTGCCAAGAAATCAACAATGAGCTGAAAATGCTGATGTTGACAGCAAAGTCCTGTAAAGGATATGCAAACCCTTAACTACTATAAATTGTGTGTAATGACTACTATACCCCCGGTTCAGACAGCGTCACAACAGAAATGATTAATGCTTTAGAAGAATATGGAATAGATGAAGTTACCAGTCTCCTTAATACAATATATGATACTGGAAATATACCTCATGAGTTATGTAATTCTGTATTTATTGCAATCCCAAAGAAATCAGGAGCCTTGGAATGTGATCAACATCGAACAATTAGTATAATGAGTCACATCACAAAGATTTTGCTAAGAATTATCATGCAAAGAATTAGGAGGAAAATACAACCTGAAATAGGAGAAGAACAATGTGGGTTTGTAGAAGGAAAGGGTACAGTAAATGCTGTGTTTACTGAGAACCGTAATCGAACGATCTATAGAAGTAAACAAAGATCTACACCTTTGCTTTATTGACTACACAAAAGCTTTCGATAAAGTGAGACATGTCGACATGATAAGGATGCTTGAAGATCTACAAATTGATGGAAAAGACCTTAGACTTGTTAAAAACATATATTGGAAGCAACAAGCTGCCATAAGAGTTGATAATGAAGTAGGCCAATATCAGCCTATTAAGAGAGGTGTGAGACAGGGATGTGTAATGTCTCCAGATCTGTTTTCCCTGTACAGTGAAAGTATTTTAAGAAATATTGAAGATATGGAAGGAATCAACGTTGGGGGACGATGCATCAATAACATTAGATATGCAGATGATACAGTCTTGATTGCAGACAATGAACAGGACCTGCAACATTTAGTAGATGCAGTTGTTACACACAGTGAACAACGAGGGTTAGAATTAAATTGTAAAAAGACACAGATTATGGTCGTCACTAGGAAGAACGAAATACCACAATGTAATATACAAGTAAATGGGAATATTCTTCAACAAGTGAATAGGTACAATTATCTCGGAACAGTAATAACATCTGATGGGAGATGCCTTGAAGAGATTAGAACAAGAATTGCCATGGCAAAATTAGCTTTTAGCAAGATGAAAAACATACTGACCAATAAAAAGATGTCAATCGAAACGAAAAAAAAGAGTGTTGAGATGCTACATAGAACCTGTACTTTTATATGGATGTGAAGCTTGGACAATGAGCACTCAAGCTGAAAAACATCTGATGGCTGTAGAAATGTAGTTTCTGAGAAAAATGCAAAGAATACCATGGACAGCCAGAAAGACCAATGAACAAGTCCTTCAAGAAACAAATGAAGATCGTAAACTGATTAGAGATATTAGACACAGACAGTCAACATTTTTTGGGCATGTTATGAGAAGAAATGAATTGGAGAACTTGGTGACAACTAGTAAGATCGAAGGGAACAGACCAAGAGGAAGACCTAGAAGCAAATACCTGGATGGCTTGGCCTCATGGCATGGTCGAGACAGAAACACTGAGCTGATCCACGACTCTGGTGATCGAGTGAGATGGCTGAACATGACCGCCCACTGCTTACCGGCATGGCATATGATGGATGGATGGATGGACTACACATGGGTTCAAAGCGAGCGAGCGCAAAAAAAAAAAATAATACTCTTGTTCTCTGTTAACGTCATGAAAGTTTTTCACATAATCTGACCATGCTTCTAAAATCTGATCTTATTCTATTATGATTTTTCCATCTTTTATTTTTAGGCAGCCTGTTGATGTACATATTTTTTTATTAGTAAGCTCCTGAATTCTTTTGTGCATTAATGTGGTATGTTTACTGTTGTGTTGTTTTTAACCCTTTTACCGTGGAAAAAAAATTTTTTTTTGTAATGCAAACTGTGTATTTTTTTTCTTTCATAATTTGATATGTTATGTTGTCCTGGCAAAATAAAATGTTTTTTTAAGTGAAAATGAGTTGTCTTTTAGAAATTGTGAGGAAAATAAGAAATGTTCTGTACTAAATGGTACTGTTCAATAAAAATGAAGGCATTTCAAAATTAGACTGAATCGCTGTTCACTCATAACTTTCCGAACATAAGGCGTTTCCAACAGAGGTTTAGTAGACCAATACATTTCTTGTTCCGGTTTATGTATCAAACTTTGAATAAGAATCACGGCTATAAAAACACGGACCTCGTTTGCATCCACATCCTTCCATTTCACCATCCTGGATCTTTTATGTGCTCTACATGCAGCTCTTGCCAGCTGATTGGCTCTCCTATTTGTTTCCAGAACAATAACATCAAGCATTCCTTCCGTAATAAACATGTTGAAATACGATACTGGATCAGTGTCGTTGTTTATGTTTACCTGCAAACCCGAGGTTCCCGTAAATACTTGCTGTGCTCGTCTCATAAAGTCATTTTTTTTTCAATCAAAAACATCAGAAAATGCGGGTTGATCAACAGCATTATCATCATCAATATCACTCTCATCACTTCCGCCACCAACTGCTTCAGAATCAGAGCTGTCATCATTTTCACTGTCCAATTCGCTGTCTTCAGAACTAGAAGTAACTTCATCATTGCCATCAAATAGTAACTCCTAAATTATAATCATAATAAAATCACAATAAAAAGTTTTTTGTTCTTTCGTACCTTTTTTTTCTTGTTTACTGTCCACTTTCACTTTTGGCATCACGTGATGACCTACTTTTATCTTCCGCTGTTGAACTGGCTGTTGGATTAGCCGCCCTATGCATTCCTATGCTATTTTTGTATTAACACAAGTTTACTCGGACGCACGGCACACAGAAGACTTTTACATCTGATGACGAGTTAACTCGTGATGCACGGTTAAAGCCAACAATTTTTATGACGAGTTAACTCGTGACACACGGTAAAGGGGTTAAACTATCTCTATCTGCACTATCCTCCAGCTCTTTTTCCACAAATCTTTCCAGTTGTCACATGGTCCTGTTTTTGTCTTCTCATGATTTTTCCTGATTTGGTTAAAGATGAAGACTGCCTATTTCCGGTGTTTGTGATAAGTTGTTTTGGTAACTTAGCTCCCTGAAAATGTCCGGATTGCTAATTTTGGCTGTCATTGTAATTTTCAACATTCTTCTATAAAAGCATATCACCAAATATTCCAGGGAATTGTTTCGCTTGTTTACCAATTGTCCGGGATACGCAGCCATCTTTAAAGAACTGGTTCTATGTAGCATGCAGGAATTCTTTTTCTAACTTCCAATGACGAGGACTTATTGTTTAAAATGTCTTTACTATATATGAATACAGAAACCTACACACAAATGCAAGATTTATTTTTATATTAATATTTCCTGTTTCAGCCCGTTATTGTGATTAGTTGGATTCTAGCTACATTGGCCGGATTGGCTGTATTGTTTGGTTTCCATGGTGACCTAAGCATGGAAAATCCCAGCAGTTTATTGGCTACTTCACTTTACCATGCCTTGTTCCGGAGCGTATGGGCAGTCTGTGTTTGCTGGATCATTGTCGCGTGTACATCCGGGTATGGAGGTAGGGCCAAGTGGAGATGTGTGAATTGTTATTGTTGTTATTATCGTGTTTAAGTTACGGCATTTGTAATATTGCCGAAATGTGGCAGGAAAGTTGTTTTCCTGGGTTGAGAAATACAGACCGCTTGCCCAAGCAGTCGTCACATAGTCTGCAGACTTGCTGATAGATTGCACCAACATCCCATGATCAATGAGTAATGGGGAGACATTCTGGCCCATTGCATACTACACACCACATAGAAGCCTCAATTATCTAAAATACTATACATCACACAGAGCTGTACATTATACAAAATACAATATATGACACAGAGCTGAACATTATGGTGTTTGTCCATCAAGAATGATGATGACCATTCATTTAATCCAGTGGAGTTGAAAGTTTGGAGCCGTGAGTTTTAAGTTGGCTAGCAAGACCTATGTTTGCTGAAATGTTCTTTGACAATGTGGGCAGAGAATGCTTCACATTCCAGGAGGTTGATCTCCTGCGGTTTTTTTCTAATAGCCAGTTTTCACAGCTTTGGCAGTCCTGTTTGCTTCACAAGTGACTACACCCTTGTGTAATGATGTATGCCACGAATTTCAGTCTTTGGCAGCAGTCCCCCAAAAGTCATGATGAATTCGAAAAAGCTTTTAGTGAGATCTTCAGAGTGTCTTTAAAGTGTTTCCTCTGGTTGCCTTGGGACCGTTTGCCATAGCGCAGCTCACCATAAAAAAGTTTGTTTAGGGAGCCTCTGACATGGGAGTAAAAAGACCAGCCCAGCAAATCTGATTCTTCGTTAGTAGAGTGTGGATACTGGGCATGGATGCTCTCTTTAAGAATTCAGTGTTTGGGATCTTGTCTTGCCATTTAATCTTCAGTAGCTTCCTTAAGCAGACTGTGGGGAAGTAGTTTAATTTCCTAGCGTGTCGCTGGTAAACAGTGTAGGTTTCACAAGCATATAGCAGTGTGGATAATACAACTGCTTTGTAGACTTTCAGCGTTATTTGCAGGTTTATTCCATTTCTGTCCCACACATTCTTGTACATTATATAAACTAATAAATAGTCATTCAGAAAGCAATGGCAAACAGTACATTATAAAAAATACTATACCTCACACAGAAACATTAAATTATATAAAAAAGTATACCTCACACAGAAGCAGTAAATTTATATAAAATACTATACCTCATAACGAAGCAATAAATTATATAAAATAGTATACATTACTCAGTGTGTTGTGTTTCAGGGCCGGTCAGCGTTTTCCTGTCCTGGTCACCATTTACAGTTCTGGGACGCTTGACCTACACTGGTTACCTAATCCAGATGTCAATCCTGGCGATCATAATAGAAAACATGGAGCAGCCGCCTTATTTAAACATGTTTTCTGTGGTAGGTCATCACAGACATTTTTCTGTCTGCGCTGTTTTAATGATGAAAATCAGATAGCATTGTATTGCACAGGCAATACTTGACATAGTTTACATACACAGTTATACAGACTGACAGATGAACAGACATATTGATCGGTCTTCCACAATAGTACAATGTTATATACAAGTAAATGAGAATATTCTTAAACAGGTGAATCGGTACAACTGTCTTGGAACAATTATAATATCAGATGGGAGGTGCCTTGAAAATATTAGAACAAGAATCTCTATAGCAAAGGTAGCTTTTGCAATATGGAAAACATACTGACAAATAAAACGATGTCGGTTGCTACGAAATAACGAGTGTTGAAATGCTACATAGAACCTTTACTTTTGTATGGATGTGAAACGTGGACAATGAGCAGTTAAGCTGAAATACATCTAACAGCAGTGGAAATATGGTTTCTGAGGAAAATGCAAAGAATACCATGGGCAGACAAAAAAAACCAATGACCAAGTCCTACAAGAAACAAATGAAAACCGTAAACTGATTAGAGAAATTAGACGTAGACAGTCAAAATACTTTGGACACGTAATGAGAGGAAATAAATTGGAGAACTTGGTGACAATGGCAAGATTGAGGGGAAAAGAAAAAGGGGAAGGCAAAGAAGTAAATGTTTGGATGGCTTTATCCACGTGGCATGGTTGAGACAAAAGCACAGAGCTGATCCACGACTCTGGTAATCGTGTGAACATGCTTATCAGCACGGCACATAATGATGAGTTGGTATTCAGATAGAATGATAGACAAATAAATGGGTAAGCCATTTAATGATAGATGGATTGATGAAAGAATGCTGGAATTGATTAATGAATTGGTATATGACTGGAAAACCATAACAGGTAGACAATAACGATGTGGGTAGGTAGGTATGAGAGTAGCTAGGTGGCTATGTAAGGAGATTTATAGATGGGTAAGTAAATAGTCAATCAGGTAGATAGATAATCAAGTATGCAGAAAGGTAGTTGTATATGTTTATGGGTGGGCAGGTGTTTGGTATGTTGGTGTACTAAAGCTACTTGTAGCAATGTTGCCTGTAATGTATATAATTGGTGTTTTACGTTAGACAATTGTCACGAGTAATATTTGGTTAGATTAAATTGTTAAAGTTATTTGCATATCTTTTGCAGGACATCGTGGTCAACCCTAGCATTTTTTTTTTGCTGTTTGTGATCTCTTGGCAGGTTTATGTTCAGTAGTTTGCCATTGCTTTCTGAATGACCGGCACCCATACCATGTCATTAAAAAAAAAAATTCATGGTGGTCTGCTGCCAAATGGCCCGCAGCTGTGTTTTAGAACTGTGTCTGTAACACCTTCGCCTTGGAGCCGGCCTACATTACACACAAAAGTTACCACTGAATGATTAACACATCCTTGAACTTAATTATCTCAATGTACACCAAATGAAAAAGTTGGAGGTTATAATATAAACAATATACGCTATGCAGATGAAACAGTATTGGAGGCGGATAAATCAACAGACCTACAACAATTGTTGGACACTGTAGTAACAGAGAGTGCAAGGAAAGGACTCTCCTTGAATATCAAGAAAACAGTAACAATGGTAATATCAAAGAAAATGGTGGCACCAAAATGTGACATAGAAATAGAAGGAAAAATTCTTAACCAAGTGGATAATTTTAAATACCTAGGGGCATATATAATATCAGATGGAAGATGTACAACAGAGATTAAGAGCAGAATAGGGCAAGCAAAGGCTGCATTTCAGAAAATGAAGAGTATCTTATGCAATAAGTCACTATCACTGAATGTAAGAAAGAGAGTGCTGAAATGCTATGTAGAACCAGTTTTGCTGTATGGCAGTGAATCTTGGAATGTAAATGAACAAATTAAGAAGAAATTAGAAGCAACAGAGATGTGGTTCCTGAGACGAATGTTGCGAATTCCTTGGACTGCCAGAGTAACTAACGACGACTGCCTGAAACAGGCTAATGAAACTAGAACATTATATACAACAATAAGAAAGAGACAAACATCTTTCTTCGGTCATGTGATGAGAAGAGAGGCATTGGAGAACATCGTGACAACTGGAAAGATCGAGGGGAAGAGAGGCAGAGGCAGACCAAGAGAAATGATGCTGGATGGATTGAGACGGTGGCATGGAGGAATATCAGCAGCAGAGTTGATCCAGAAAACCAAAGACCGAGATCTATGGAGAGCCATGAACACCTACACCAGCTGGCAGGGCACTTGATGATGATGACACCAAATGATACATTGTGAGAAGCCATGTAGATAAGAAATTAAAGAGGCAACAGAACTTGATGTAGCTGGATATATATATATTTATAATGGATTTGTGGACTATGAAAAGGCCTTTGCTGGCAATGATAAGGAAACTGTTTACAAACTAATGAGGTACTATGGGATTCCTCAGAAAATCATTTGCTTAATAAAATCAAAATATGAAGATTCAAAACAATGTATTCCCTTAGTGAATGTTAACACAGAAGTCACAAATAATATTTTGCAGGATTTATTGCCTGGCATATTTCGCTGCATCTCGCCAGGTGCATTCTGTAGGGTTATATAAAATGAAGTAAATAAATGAATAATACTCAGGCTGAAATACTTAAAGCAAGTAGTCACGGGTATTGTTCGAATGTGGAACATATGAAGACTTGAGTTCTTCGTAGGAGAAAATTAATGGACACGTTCAAAGTAAGAAAAGATGCGACAAGCATGCCTGTTTTCACTTTTATTATGGTTACTAAATGTAGACTGGTTGATGAAGATGATAAATCCCATCACCAGAAGAGGACTCAACCTTGATGATCTGAGGTTTCCTAATGACGCTGCCATCTTGTTCCACTTCCAAATTGTCTCTGTAAATGAAACACACTTCACAGGAGGTCACAACAGCTGGCTCTAAACATTCTGGGTAAAAGACAAAGATATAATAAAATAACTCAAGTAAATGATAACCACATTTCACTTGGTTAAACATCACCCCAGCAGGTGGAATTGCACAGACATCCTATCTACAAAGGAATATATATGGACGTGTCCATCCATCATGTGCCATGCCGATAAGCATGGACGGTCATGTTTTGCCATATCACTTGATCACCAGAGTCGTGGATCAGCTCTGTGTTTCTGTCTCGACCATGCCGCATGGCCAAGTCATCAGGTATTTACTTATCGGTCTTCCCCTTGGTCTGTTCCCTTCGATCTTGCCAGTTGTCACCAAGTTCTCCAATTCATTTCTTCTCATAACATGCCCAAAAAATTTTGACCGTCTACGTCTAATGTCTCTAATCAGTTTACAATATGCACGTGTGGTTATTTATAGTGTTATACTTGCAGCTAGAGCCTTGTCAGTTACGAAGTTTGTGCACTGTACAGAGATTCTCTTTGTGTGATCTATAGTGGTAGACTGAACCACTTATGTAGATATCGGGATCCCATGAAAGTGATCCTTTAATTGATTCAGTGCCACACAAAAACGTAGGTTTGGACCAAACAAAAATGGATGGCGGAAAATGTGAAGTAGCAGTGTATCACATTTATGACTTAAAAGTTTTTTTAATGTGGTAGCAGACGTGTTGTATTATATATCAAATTAAAGGGAGCTGCATAAGGAAAACTACTGTATATGCACCCATGGCAGATATGTGAAGTCACTTAAGACGATTAATCATCCCATTGCACTTAATCAGTTAAAGATTAAACTCTGTGAGATAGAAGGAGCTGAAGTTACAGTTTTTATGCCACAGTAACAGTTCATTCTCATTCTTACATTGCCACGTTCTCGTTTTCTAACAGTCTCGCATTGTAACGTTCTCATATTTTCACACTCTCATAATGTCACGTTCTCATATTCTCACACTTTCACCTTGACACATTGTCATATTCTAACACTTTCATATTGTCACGTTCTCATATTCTCACATTTTCGCATTGTCATGTTCTCATATTTTCACACTCTCGCATTGACACGTTGTTATATTCTCACACACTAACATTGTCACATTCTCATATTCTCACACACTACCATTGTCACGGTCTCATATTCTCACACACTAACATTGTCACTTATCATATTCTCACACACTAACATTGTCACGTCTCATATTCTCACACACTAACATTGTCACGTCTCATATTCTACACACACTAACATTGTCACGTCTCATATTCTAACACACTAACATTGTCACATCTTATATTCTAACACACTTACATTGACACGTCTCATATTCTAACACACTTACATTGTCACGTCTCATATTCTCACACACTAACATTGTCACGTATCATATTCTAACACACTTACATTGTCACGTCTCATATTCTAACACACTTACATTGTCACGTCTCATATTCTCACACACTAACATTGTCACATCTCATATTCTCACACACTAACATTGTCACTTATTTTATTCTAACACACTAACACTGCCACGTCTCATATTCTCACACACTAACATTGTCACGTCTCATATTCTAACACACTAACATTGTCATGTCTCATATTCTCACACAATAATATTGTCACGTCTCATATTCTCACACACTAACACTGTCACGTCTTATATTCTCACACACTAACATTGTCACGTTTCATATTCTAACACACTAACATTGTCATGTCTCATATTCTCACATACTAACATTGTCACGTTTCATACTCTCACACACTAACATTGTGATGTCTCATATTCTAACACACTAACATTGTCACGTCTCATATTCTAACACACTTACATTGTCACGTCTCATATTCTAACACACTAACATTGTCACGTCTCATATTCTCAAACGTTTACATTGTCACGTTCTCATATTCTAACACACTTACATTGTCATGTCTCATATTCTAACACTTTTACATTGTCATGTCTCATATTCTCACACACTAACACTGTCACGTCTCATATTCTCACACACTAACATTGTCACGTCTCATATTCTAACACACTAACATTGTCACATCTCATATTCTAACACCTAACATTGTCACGTCTCATATTCTCACACACTAACATTCTCATGTTCTCACACACTAACATTGTCACTTATCATATTCTCACACACTAACATTGTCACGTCTCATATTCTCACACACTAACATTGTCATGTCTCATATTCTCACACACTAACATTGTCACGTCTCATATTCTCACACACTAACATTGTCACGTCTCATATTCTCACACACTAACATTGTCACGTCTCATATTCTCACACACTAACATTGTCACATCTCATATTCTCACACACTAACATTGTCACGTCTCATATTCTCACACACTAACATTGTCACGTCTCATATTCTCACACACTAACATTGTCACGTCTCATATTCTCACACACTAACATTGTTACGTCTCATATTCTCACACACTAACATTGTCACGTCTCATATTCTAACACACTAACATTGTCACGTCTCATATTCTCACACACTAACATTGTCACGTCTTATATTCTCACACACTAACATTGTCACGTCTCATATTCTAACACACTAACATTGTCACGTCTCATATTCTCACACACTAACATTGTCACGTCTCATATTCTCACACACTAACATTGTCACGTCTCATATTCTAACACACTAACATTGTCACGTCTCATATTCTCACACACTAACATTGTCATGTCTCATATTCTCACACTCTAACATTGTCACGTCTCATATTCTCACCCTCTAACATTGTCACGTCTCATATTCTAACACACTTACATTTCACGTCTCATATTCTAACACACTAACATTGTAACTTATCATATTCTAACACACCTAACATTGTCACGTCTCATATTCTCACACACTAACATTCTCATGTTCTCACACACTAACATTGTCACTTATCATATTCTCACACACTAACATTGTCACGTCTCATATTCTTACACACTAACATTGTCACGTCTCATATTCTAACACACTAACATTGTCACGTCTCATATTCTCACACACTAACATTGTCACGTCTCATATTCTCACACTCTAACATTGTCACGTCTCATATTCTCACACTCTAACATTGTCACGTCTCATATTCTAACACAGTTACATTGTCACATCTCATATTCTCACACACTAACATTGTCACGTCTCATATTCTATCACACTAACATTGTCACGTCTCATATTCTCACACACTAACATTGTCACGTCTCATATTCTCACACACTAACATTGTCACGTCTCATATTCTCAAACGTTTACATTGTCACATTCTCATATTCTAACACACTTACATTGTCACGTCTCATATTCTCACACACTTACATTGTCACATCTCATATTTTCACACACTAACATTGTCATGTCTCATATTCTCACACACTAACATTGTCACGTCTCATATTCTCACACACTAACATTGTCACTTATATTCTCACACACTAACATTGTCACGTCTCATATTCTCACACACTAACATTGTCACTTATCATATTCTCACACACTAACATTGTCACTTATATTCTCACACACTAACATTGTCACGTCTCATATTCTCACACTCTAACATTGTCACTTATCATATTCTCACACACTAACATTGTCACGTCTCATATTCTAACACACTAACATTGTCACGTCTCATATTCTCACACACTAACATTGTCACGTATCATATTCTCACACACTAACATTGTCACGTCTCATATTCTAACACACTAACATTGTCACATCTCATATTCTAACACACTTACATTGTCACGTCTCATATTCTCAAACGTTTACATTGTCACGTTCTCATATTCTAACACACTTACATTGTCATGTCTCATATTCTCACACACTTACATTGTCACATCTCATATTCTCACACACTAACATTGTCACGTCTCATATTCTAACACACTAACATTGTCACGTCTCATATTCTCACACACTAACATTGTTATGTCTCATATGCTCACACACTAACATTGTCACGTCTCATATTCTAACACACTAACATTGTCACATCTCATATTCTAACACACTTACATTGTCACATCTCATATTCTCAAATGTTTACATTGTCACGTTCTCATATTCTAACACACTTACATTGTCACGTCTCATATTCTCACACACTTACATTGTCACATCTCATATTCTCACACACTAACATTGTCATGTCTCATATTCTCACACACTAACATTGTCACGTCTCATATTCTCACACACTAACATTGTCACTTATATTCTCACACACTAACATTGTCACGTCTGTGACGAAACGCGTTTATCTGTCTTGGGTCGTCAAGATCCCGCACTATTTTGGCGCGTTATCGGGGACTTTCCCCGCTAAAAATAGACTGAGGGAAGCCGATGGAGGAATTGCTATCTAGAATCTTCTCGAAACACCAAAATTCGAGTAACCTGTGATGCTGGGTATCGCTCTAAATTCTCGTGCAGAGAGATCTAGAAACTCTAGGCGGGGAATGACGGTTTCCCGAGAAAGTGTCTTTTCTCAAGAAGCACTTGCTTCTAGTGCGCATTGAGTTGGCACGAAGCGGGAAATTGGCTAAACCAGTCATTCACTTACTTTTGTTCGAAGAGAACAGACGCAGGCCTGATGTGAGCCATTTTTGTGTTGCGTCTCACCTCAACCATGATTCGGCTGACTGTTATGGAAAGGAAGCTGAGAAGCCCTTGAACAGTTCTGAAGCTGACAGGAAATCTGGTTTTTCACCATTCAGGTAGATATTAGTAATAAATCATTTAACTTTGTACGTGTGTTCCACACGCCATTGTTTCTAACCTCATTACCTATGCGGATGTACTGTTGCATACTAATGAGCAAACCGATCGATAACGCAGTTGACAGTTAATCGTGGGTTTTGTTTACTGTGTGCTCGTGAATCAGCTGTTAGGAACGCCGTAATGTGATGTGGGCGATTTGGGTTCCAAATATATGTACCATATATTGCCAATCGGAGCATCTATTAGGTTGCTGTGTTAGAAATTAAAACATATGTTTAATTGTGCCGGATGGAAAACTTAGATTATGTCAGTCAGTTGCTGAAGCCAGAAGAACGGTTAGAAAACCAGGTAAGTTGGTAGGTGGAGATTCAGACAACATTTGTGCTTAGTTACTAAGTAAAGGAAGAACTTAGTTCTGTGCCACCAGGAATGATGTAACTATTGTGTAATAAACTTAATAGTGAATTCATTGTGTGGAACACCGGATTTCTGTGGTAAGGTAAGTTTGCTTTGGTGATATATATGTATATATATATATATATGATGTGCCATTGTGTATATATATTAGGTCATGGCATGTGATACTTCCTGGAGTAATTCCGAACGCCAAATAGCTCGACGCGTGATAACACTGCGTGCCGTCACGATATAAATATGCGTTCTGAAATCTTGTCTGAGCTATCCTGTTTCTTTCATACTGGCGCTAGTGCGAGTGAATGCTAAGGTGCTGGAAGTATGGAATGATGCAAGGAGGCTGTATGAGACTGGGGAAATATAGGATATGGGGGATGTGAAAGCAAGTTATGAAAGTATAGGTTGGTAAACCAGACCAACGATGAAGTTCGGTCCGACCAAGGCTAACCCACTTGAGAGGGTGGAACTGGAACATTACCCTTGGAACATGTGGGGAACATGTATTCTCAAGAAGGCTTCTTGACTCTAAGATAGAGTCTGATAAGAAGAGTTTGCTATGGCGTTGGCAGGTGGTCCCACCAGCAAACAGGCTTGTGTACATAGTGGATGTGATCATGTCCTATTCCTATATCCCGAGGGATGGTATATTGATCAAGATTATGTTTCTTAATGAACATTGATGATGTTAGGAACGAGTCCAGGGACTCTTTACCTATTTGTTTAGTTCGATTAAATTAGAACAATAACAGCCTTGTATCACTACTGACGTTAGCGACGACTGGTAGATGATTAGGGATAGGTGAGACCTATGATCAGACTCGTCATTCTGATTTCTTGCTCTGTTTGACGGGCTGTTCTGTGAGGCCAGCTGACATTTGGGAACCCATGCTTTACTACTCTCCATATAGAGATAATGCTTTGGTTATATGCATAACTAAGTAGCATGACTGAGGGTTGAGTAGTTATTGGTAGGATGCATGTGGACTAATGTTTGGGCCAGTATACTCTCACCGGTCGCTCTTCCTTTTCAGGAGTTTGCCTGTTGAGGAACCAGTCAACTATAATTGTTGTTGGCAGGAACCACTTCGTGTGACACATCTAAGGGTTCAGTTCTTTACTTATCACGCCAGACTCAACCACACCAGGTACCCAATGTGATTCACCATGCGTGAAGTTTGCATCAAGAAATACAACTGCCCTGAAGGTGCACGTGTGGGAAGTGATGGTTTGTGATGTTTTCTCGATAATAGAAGATACTCTGTTTCTGCCAGGAACATTTCAGCATTTTGAGTAATCATGCTCAACGAAAGGAAACACCGGACCGTATATTATGACGGTGGTTCTGCCTAAAACGCAGAAGTAATTGATCTTCAGACACTTGAATGGTTCTTTGGGACAGCTCTAGGGCAGGTCTTGAGAAGAACTACACCAGCTATTGACTTGTGGCAAGTGTTACCCGGTGGAAGGGACTATGGATTATAGTCCAACCTGAATTGTTTCCGTGAAATAGATGTCTGATTCTATTAATGTACTGTCTCAGTATGAAGATTATAAACTGTGTTCGA
Organism: Cepaea nemoralis; assembly: GCA_014155875.1. NCBI lineage: Eukaryota > Metazoa > Mollusca > Gastropoda > Stylommatophora > Helicidae > Cepaea > Cepaea nemoralis. The sequence continues at coordinate 14,739 of JACEFZ010020611.1, read as the reverse complement.
GTAGGACTCAGTAACATTTCAGTAGCCATATCTGATTCTACAAGCAGTGTGACTGTAAGAGACCATTGAAGTGGTCATTGATATTTTTCCATCCATGTTCCTGTGATGTGATGAAGGGACCATTGAATTGGTCAGTGACAGATCCGTTCTGCAGTGGGACTGTGCTATGAGTGACAGACCATTCGATTGGTCAGTGACTATTTAAGTTCATCGAAGTAACGAATACTTGGAGTCAAGTCCAGGAGGATTGTCTCCCAACCGGTATTGTTTGAGAACTGTATTAACAGTGACTCCGTGGGAGTGATACAGATGCAGTTGGTCCAGTGTAGTGTGGTCCAGCAGTGACTCGATTGTTGTGGATCCACGCTATGGAGACGGAGTGGTCTCCAAGATTCTAGTCATCTCACTGGAAGGAAGCCGGGTGAGTGGCGGACCGACTGGACGGGACATCTGCATCCAATCTACTTCTCAACTCGATGAAGACACCTACATCTCTGATTCTGTCTCTACTCTATCTTCTATTGTGTCAATAGATTATTCTATCAGGATGTTTCATTTCAGTTCTATATTCTCAAGGGTAGAATAAACTTTATGTAAGTTGACTTGCTCTTTGTATAATGATTGAGTGTGGTCTCGGACGATGCCTAAGTGTTCATTGTTCCACAGGTGTAGGTAGTTAGTGGGGGTCTAGAATCTGGAGGGGCTTGTAGACGTAATTAACCAATATGAGATCAACCACAGAGTAAAAATGTGTATCTGCTTGTCCAACCCCTGGGGCTAGAATACACGGGAGTGCCAGAGACACCTTGGGTGTGGTTCACTCTCACTACCCAAGGTGAACTCGTCACACTCCATACAGAGTGGGGGCTCGTCCGGGATTATTCCAAGATCTTTGTGTGTTGTAGACCTCTCACATAGGGATAGGGAATTAGTCTTTATCCTCTACTTCGGTATACCTAAGATTCATACTTACCTACCCTAAATGTCGATGGCATTTGTGTTGGGGATTAGTTAGACTATTGATTATTGATTCATTTTATTGCTTTACCCACACCTTGAGTCCCACCTCCATAGTCAACTGTCTACCCAAAAGTTAGACTAGACAAATTCAGGAAACTTGGCGTAAGTTGGTCTTGAAGGGGATTTTTTCCAGCTAGAGCCTCGTCATTTACGAATTTCGTGCACTGTACAGAGATTCTCTTTGTGTGATCTATAGTGGTAGACTGAACCACTTATGTAGATTGGGGACCCCATGAAAGTGATCCTTTAATTGATTCAGTGCCACACAAAAACGTAGGTTTAGCCCCAAAAAAAAAATGATGGCAAAAAAAATGTGAAGTAGCAGGTATCACTTTTATGATTTAAAAATTTTTTTTTAAGGGGTAGCAGATGTGTTGTATTATATATAAAATTAAAAGGGAGCTGCATAAGGAAAACTACTGTATATGCCCCCATGGCAGATATGTGAAGTCACTTAAGAAAATTAATCCCCCATTGCATTTAATCAAGTTAAAGTTTTAAACTCTGTGAGATAGAAGGAGCTGAAGTTACATTTTTTTGCCACAGTAACAGTTCTTCTCATTCTTACATTCCCCTTCTCGTTTCTAACAGTCTCGCATTGTAACGTTCTCATATTTTCACACTCTCATAATGTCACGTTCCATATTCTCACACTTTCAACTTGACACATTGCCCATTTTTCTAACATTTTTCATATTGTCACGTTCTCATATTCTCACTTTTTCCCGCATTTTTCCGGGTTCTCATATTTTCACACTCTTGCATTGACACGTTGTTATATTCTCCACACTAACTTGTCACTTTCTCATATTCTCACAAACTAACATTGTCACGGTCTCATATTCTCACACACTAACATTGTCACTTATCATATTCTCACACACTAACATTTTCACGTCTCATATTCTCACAAAACTAACATTGTCACGTCTCATTTCTCACACACAAACATTGTCACGGTCTCATATTCTAAACACAAAACATTGTCACAGTCTCATAATTTTTTAACACACTAACATTGTCACAGTCTTTTTCTAACACCTTACATTGTAAAGTCTCATATTCTCACACACAAACTTGCCACGTCCATATTCTCACACACTAACTTTGTCACGTCTCATATTCTCCCATCAAACATTTTCACGTCTCATATTCTCACACACTAACATTGTCACTTTCATTTCTCACACACTAACATTTCATGTTTTCATATTCTTACACACAAAACTTTGGGCCATTATCATATTCTCACACACAAACATTGTCACTTATCATTTTCTCACACACAACATGTCAGTCTCATATTCACACACTAGAGAGAAAAAGCAGGGGGCTGCAGCAGGATATAACAATATGAAAGGGAAAACAAAATGTTTTTTTAAATCCGCGAAAAAAAAAGAATTAAACATCAAAAAAACTTGCACATCCTACAAGGAGATCCACGTGTCGCGAAATACGGGTGAAAAACCGAAATCAAAGCACTCTTTAAAATAAAAATCTTATTTTTTTATTAAATTTTTATATTTTTGAGTGCTTTGTTTTCCCTTTTTTCACCTGTATTTCGCAACCTTGGATCTCCTTGTAAGGTATGTCACGTTTGTTGATGTTTATTTCTTTTTTTCTCGCAGGATTTTAAAAAATTCCCTTTTTGTTTCCATTTATTTAACACACTAACATTGCCCACGTCTCATATTCTCACACACTAACATTGTCACTTTCATTTTCCCTCACACACTAACATTGTCATTTTTCATATTCTCACACATTTAACATTTTTTACGTCTCATATTCTCACACACTAAAACTGCCACGTCCCCTATTCTCACACACAAACATTGTCACGTCTCATATTCTAACACACTAACATTGTCAGTCTCAAAATTTTTACACACTAAATTGTCACATCTCATATTCTAAACCACTAACATTGTCACGTCTCATTTTCGAACACCTTACATTGTCACATCTCATATTCTAACAAAATAACATTGTCACAGTTTTTAATTTTTACACACTAACTTTGTCACTTATCATAGTCTCACACACAAAATTTTAAAAACGTCTCATATTCTAACACACTAACATTGTCACGTCTCAATCTTACACACTAACATTGTCACTTATATTTTCTAAACACTAACACTGCCACTTTCTCATATTCTTACACACTAACATTGTCCCGCCCTCATATTCTAACACACTAACATTGTCACGTCTCATATTCTAAACACAATAACTTGTCACGTCTCATATTCTCACACACTAACATTGTCACTTTAATATTCTCACACACAAATTTGTCACGTCTCATTTCTAACACACTAACATTGTCACTTATCATTTCTCACACACAAACATTGTCACTTATCATATTCTCACACACTAACTTTGGTCACACCCCATATTTTCCCACACTAACATTGTCACTTATCATTTTCTCACACACTAACATTGTCACATCCCATATTCTAACACATAACTTTGTCATTTCCCATATTCTCACACACAAACATTGTCACTTTCTCATTCTCAACACACTAAACATTGTCACGTCTCATATTCTTACACACTAACATTGTCACGTATCATATTCCTACACACTAACATTGTCACGTACTCTTATTCTCACACACTAACATTGTCACGTCTCATATTCTCACACTCTAACATTGTCACGTCTCATATTCTCACACACTAACATTGTCACGTCTCATATTCTAACACACTTACATTGTCACGTCTCATATTCTAACACACTAACATTGTCACGTCTCATATTCTACACACTAACATTGTCACGTTCTCATATTCTAACACACTAACATTGTCACGTCTCATATTCTAACACACACTAACATTGTCACGTCTATATTCTCACACACTAACATGTCACGTTCTCATATTCTCACACACTAACATTGTCCTTATCATATTCTCACACACTAACATTGTCACTTATCATATTCTCACACCACTAACATTGTCACATCTCATTATTCTACACACTACACATGTCACATCTCATATTCTAACACACTAACATTGTCACGTCTCATTTTCTAACACACTAACATTGTCACGTCTCATATTCTAACACACTAACATTGTCACGTCTCATATTCTCAAACATTTACATTGTCATGTTCTCATATTCTAACACACTTACATTGTCACGTCTCATATTCTAACACACTAACATTGTCACATCCCATATTCTCACACACTAACATTGTCACTTATTTTATTCTAACACACTAACACTGCCATGTCTCATATTCTCACACACTAACATTGTCACGTCTCATATTCTAACACACTAACATTGTCACGTCTCATATTCTCACACAATAACATTGTCATGTCTCATATTCTCACACACTAACACTGTCACGTCTTATATTCTCACACACTAACATTGTCACGTCTCATATTCTAACACACTAACATTGTCACTTATCATATTCTCACACACTAACATTGTCACTTATCATATTCTCACACACTAACATTGTCACATCCCATATTCTCACACACTAACATTGTCATGTCTCATATTCTCACAAACTAACATTGTCATGTTTCATATTCTCACACACTAACATTGTCATGTCTCATATTCTAACACACTTACATTGTCACGAATCATATTCTAACACACTAACATTGTCACGTCTCATATTCTCAAACGTTTACATTGTCACGTTCTCATATTCTAACACACTTACATTGTCACTTCTCATATTCTAACACACTTACATTGTCACGTCTCATATTCTCACACACTAACACTGTCACGTCTCATATTCTCACACACTAACATTGTCACGTCTCATATTCTAACACACTAACATTGTCACGTCTCATATTCTAACACACTAACATTGTCACGTCTCATATTCTAACACACTAACATTGTCACGTCTCATATTCTAACACACTAACATTGTCACATCTTATATTCTAACACACTTACATTGTCACGTCTCATATTCTAACACACTTACATTGTCACGTCTCATATTCTCACACACTAACATTGTCACGTATCATATTCTAACACACTTACATTGTCACGTCTCATATTCTAACACACTTACATTGTCACGTCTCATATTCTCACACACTAACATTGTCACATCTCATATTCTCACACACTAACATTGTCACGTCTCATATTCTCACACTCTAACATTGTCACGTCTCATATTCTAACACACTAACATTGTCACGTCTCATATTCTCACACACTAACATTGTCATGTCTCATATTCTCACACTCTAACATTGTCACGTCTCATATTCTCACACTCTAACATTGTCACGTCTCATATTCTAACACACTTACATTTCACGTCTCATATTCTAACACACTAACATTGTCACGTCTCATATTCTAACACACTAACATTGTCACATCTTATATTCTAACACACTTACATTGTCACGTCTCATATTCTAACACACTTACATTGTCACGTCTCATATTCTCACACACTAACATTGTCACGTATCATATTCTAACACACTTACATTGTCACGTCTCATATTCTGACACACTTACATTGTCACGTCTCATATTCTCAAACTTTTACATTGTCACGTTCTCATATTCTAACACACTTACATTGTCACGTCTCATATTCTCACACACTTACATTGTCACATCTCATATTCTCACACACTAACATTGTCATGTCTCATATTCTCACACACTAACATTGTCACGTCTCATATTCTCACACACTAACATTGTCACTTATATTCTCACACACTAACATTGTCACGTCTCATATTCTCACACACTAACATTGTCACTTATCATATTCTCACACAATAACATTGTCACTTATCATATTCTCACACACTAACATTGTCACATCTCATATTCTCACACACTAACATTGTCACTTATATTCTCACACACTAACATTGGTCACGTCTCATATTCTAACACACTAACATTGTCACGTCTCATATTCTCACATCACTACATTGTCACGTCTCATATTCTCACACTCTAACATTGTCACGTCTCATATTCTCACACTCTAACATTGTCATGTCTCATATTCTAACACACTTACATTGTCACGTCTCATATTCTCACACACTAACATTGTCACGTCTCATATTCTCACATACTAACATTGTCATGTTCTCACACACTAACATTGTCACGTCTCATATTCTCACACTCTAACATTGTCACGTCTCATATTCTAACACACTAACATTGTCACGTCTCATATTCTCACACACTAACATTGTCATGTCTCATATTCTCACACTCTAACATTGTCATGTCTCATATTCTCACACTCTAACATTGTCACGTCTCATATTCTAACACACTTACATTTCACGTCTCATATTCTAACACACTAACATTGTAACTTATCATATTCTAACACACCTAACATTGTCACGTCTCATATTCTCACACACTAACATTCTCATGTTCTCACACACTAACATTGTCACTTATCATATTCTCACACACTAACATTGTCACGTCTCATATTCTTACACACTAACATTGTCACATCTCATATTCTAACACACTAACATTGTCACGTCTCATATTCTCACACACTAACATTGTCACGTCTCATATTCTCACACTCTAACATTGTCACGTCTCATATTCTCACACTGTAACATTGTCACGTCTCATATTCTAACACAGTTACATTGTCACATCTCATATTCTCACACACTAATATTGTCATGTCTCATATTCTCACACACTAACATTGTCACGTCTCATATTCTCACACACTAACATTGTCACGTCTCATATTCTAACACACTAACATTGTCACATCTCATATTCTAACACACTTACATTGTCACGTCTCATATTCTCAAACGTTTACATTGTCACGTTCTCATATTCTAACACACTTACATTGTCACGTCTCATATTCTCCCACACTTACATTGTCACATCTCATATTCTCACACACTAACATTGTCATGTCTCATATTCTCACACACTAACATTGTCACGTCTCATATTCTCACACACTAACATTGTCACTTATATTCTCACACACTAACATTGTCACGTCTCATATTCTCACACACTAACATTGTCACTTATCATATTCTCACACACTAACATTGTCACTTATCATATTCTCACACACTAACATTGTCACATCTCATATTCTCACACTCTAACATTGTCACTTATCATATTCTCACACACTAACATTGTCACGTCTCATATTCTAACACACTAACATTGTCACGTTTCATATTCTCACACACTAACATTCTCATGTTCTCACACACTAACATTGTCACTTATCATATTCTCACACACTAACATTGTCACGTCTCATATTCTCACACACTAACATTCTCATGTTCTCACACACTAACATTGTCACTTATCATATTCTAACACACTAACATTGTCACGTCTCATATTCTTACACACTAACATTGTCACGTCTCATATTCTAACACACTAACATTGTCACGTCTCATATTCTCACACACTAACATTGTCACGTCTCATATTCTCACACTCTAACATTGTCACGTCTCATATTCTCACACTCTAACATTGTCATGTCTCATATTCTAACACACTTACATTGTCACGTCTCATATTCTCACACACTAACATTGTCACGTCTCATATTCTCACACACTAACATTGTCATGTTCTCACACACTAACATTGTCACGTCTCATATTCTCACACTCTAACATTGTCACGTCTCATATTCTAACACACTAACATTGTCACGTCTCATATTCTCACACACTAACATTGTCATGTCTCATATTCTCACACTCTAACATTGTCACGTCTCATATTCTCACACTCTAACATTGTCACGTCTCATATTCTAACACACTTACATTTAACGTCTCATATTCTAACACACTAACATTGTAACTTATCATATTCTAACACACCTAACATTGTCACGTCTCATATTCTCACACTCTAACATTGTCATGTCTCATATTCTAACACATTTACATTGTCACATCTCATATTCTCACACACTAACATTGTCACGTCTCATATTCTCACACACTAACATTGTCACTTATATTCTCACACACTAACATTGTCACGTCTCATATTCTCACACACTAACATTGTCACTTATCATATTCTCACACACTAACATTGTCACTTATCATATTCTCACACACTAACATTGTCACATCTCATATTCTCACACTCTAACATTGTCACTTATCATATTCTCACACACTAACATTGTCACGTCTCATATTCTAACACACTAACATTGTCACGTTTCATATTCTCACACACTAACATTCTCATGTTCTCACACACTAACATTGTCACTTATCATATTCTCACACACTAACATTGTCACGTCTCATATTCTCACACACTAACATTCTCATGTTCTCACACACTAACATTGTCACTTATCATATTCTAACACACTAACATTGTCACGTCTCATATTCTTACACACTAACATTGTCACGTCTCATATTCTCAAACACTTACATTGTCACATCTCATATTCTCACACACTAACATTGTCATGTCTCATATTCTCACACACTAACATTGTCACGTCTCATATTCTCACACACTAACATTGTCACTTATATTCTCACACACTAACATTGTCACGTCTCATATTCTCACACACTAACATTGTCACTTATCATATTCTCACACACTAACATTGTCACTTATCATATTCTCACACACTAACATTGTCACATCTCATATTCTCACACTCTAACATTGTCACTTTCATATTCTAACACACTAACATTGTCACGTCTCATATTCTCACACACTAACATTGTCACGTTTTCTACACACTAACATTCCCCAATTCTCAACACTAACATTGTCCTCCAAAAAGTCTCATATTCTAACAACTAACATTGTCACGTCTCATATTCTCACACACTAACATTGTCACGTCTCATATTCTCACACACTAACATTGTCATCTCATATTCTCACACACAAATTGTCACTCTCATTTCCACACACACATTGTCACGTTTATATTCACACCTAACATTTCACGTCTATATTCACATAATTGTCACTCTCATTCTCACACACTAACATTGTCACGTCTCATATTCTCAACACTAACATTGTCACTCTCATCCCCAATTTCTCTCATATTCTCACACTACATTGTCACGTCTCATATTCTCACCATAACATTGTCACGTCTCATATTCTCACACACTAACATCTATTTCACACACTAACATTTGTCACTCTCATACTCACACACTAACATTGTAGTTCATATTCTCACACTCATTTCACGTCACATTATTTCAACACACTAACATTGTCACGTCTCATATTTCTACACAACATTGTCACTTCATATTCTCACACACTAAATTGCTCATATTCTCACACCTAACATTGTCTATTTTCTCACACACTAACATTGTCACGTCTCTATTCTCACACACTAACATTGTCACTTCATATTCTAACACCTAACATTGCACGTCTCATATTCTCAACACCTAACATTGTCACGTCTCATATTCTCACAACTAACATTGTCACGTCTCATATTCTCACACACTAACATTGTCACTCTCATATTCTCACACACTAACATTGTCACGTTCATATTCTCACACACTAACATTGTCACGTTCATATTCTACACACACTTTCACTGTCTCATATTCTACACACTAACATTGTCACGTCTCATATTCTCACACCTAAATTGTCATCTCACACACTAACATTCACTTTCATTTCCACACACTAACATTGTCACGTCTCATATTCTACACACTAACATTGCACGTCTCATATTCTCACACACAACATTGTCACGTCTCATATTCTCACACACTAACATTGTCACGTCTCATATTCTCACACACTAACATTGTCACGTCTCATATTCTCACACACTAACATTGTCCTCTCATATTCTACACTAACATTTCACATTCATATTCTCACACACTAACATTGTCACGTCTCATATTCTCACACACTAACATTGTCACGTCTCATATTCTCACACCTAACATTGTCACCTTTCATATTCTCTACACACTAACATTGTCACATCTCATATTCTCACACACTAACATTGTCACGTCTCATATTCTAACACACTAACATTGTCACGTCTCATATTCTAACACACTAACATTGTCACGTCTCATATTCTAACACACTAACATTGTCACGTCTCATATTCTCACACACTAACATTGTCACGTCTCATATTCTCACACACTAACATTGTCACAGTCTCATAATCTTACACACTAACATTGTCACTTCTCATATTCTCACACACTAACATTGTCACGTCTCATATTCTCACACACTAACATTGTCACGTCTCATATTCTCACACACTAACATTGGTCACTATCTCATATTCTCACACACTAACATTGTCACTTATCATATTCTCACACACTAACATTGTCACGTCTCATATTCTCACACACTAACATTGTCACGTCTCATATTCTCACACACTAACATTGTCACGGTCTCATATTCTAACACACTAACATTGTCACATCTTCATATTCTACACACTAACATTGTCACGTCTCATATTCTCACACACTAACATTGTCCTCATATTCTACACACTAAATATTGTCACGTCTCATATTACACAACAACTTTCATTCTCATATTCTCACACACTAACATTGTCACTCTCATATTCTACACACTAACATTGTCACTCTCATATTCTAACACATAACATTGTCACTCTCATATTCTAACACACTAACATTGCACGTCTCATATTCTCACACACTAACATTGTCACGTCTCATATTCTCACACACTAACATTGTCACGTCTCATATTCTAACACTAACATTGTCACGTCTCATTTCTCAACACACTAACATTGTCACGTCTCATATTCTCAACACACTAACATTGTCACGTCTCATATTTTCACATACTAACATTGTCACGTCTCATATTCTCACACACTAACATTGTCACTTCTCATATTCTCACACACTAACATTGTCACGTCTCATATTCTCACACACTAACATTGTCACGTCTCATATTCTCACACACTAACATTGTCACTTCTATTCTACACTAACATTGTCACTGTCTCATATTCTCACACACTAACATTGTCACGTCTCATATTCTCACACACTAACATTGTCACAGTCTCATATTCTCACACTACTAACATTGTCACGGTCTCATATTCTACACACTAACATTGTCCACGTCTCATATTCTAACACACTTAACATTGTCACGTTCTCATATTCTAACACACTAACATTGTCACGTCTCATATTCTCACACACTAACATTGTCACGTCTCATATTCTCACACACTAACATTGTCCATGTGCTCATCTCTCACAACTACATTGTCACGTCTCATATTCTCACACACTTAACATTGTCACGTCTCATATTCTACACACTAACATTGTCACTGTCTCATATTCTCAACACACTAACATTGTCACGTACTCATATTCTCACACACTAACATTGTCACGTTCATATTCTCACACACTAACAATTGTCACTATCTCATATTCTCACACATCTAACATTGTCACGTCTCATATTCTCACACACTAACATTGTCACGTCTCATATTCTAACACACTACATTTCACGTTCTCATATTCTCACACACTAACATTGTCACTCTCATATTCTCACACTTAACATTGTCACGTCTCATATTCTCAACACTTAACATTTCACGTCTCATATTCTCACACACTAACATTGTCACTCTCATATTCTCACACACTAACATTGTCACGTCTCTATTCTCACACACTAACATTGTCACGTCTCTATTCTCACACCTAACATTGTCACTTCATATTCTCACCAACATTGTCACGTCTCATATTCTCAACACTAACATTGTCACTTCTATTCTCACACTACTACATTGTCACGTTCATATTCTAACACACTAACATTGTACTCTCATATTCTCACATCTAACATTGTCATCTACATATTCTCACACATAACATTGTCACGTCTCATATTCTCACACACTAACATTGTCACGTCTCATATTCTCACACACTAACATTTCATCATATTCTCACACACTAACATTGTCACTCTCATATTCTCACACACTAACATTGTCACGTCTCATATTCTCACACACTAACATTGTCACGTCTCAATTCTCACACTCTACATTTACCTATATTTCACATTACATTCATCTCATATTCTCACACACTAACATTGTCACGTCTCATATTCTCACACACTAACATTGTCACGTCTCATATTCTACACACTAACATTGTCACGTCTCATATTCTAACACACAACATTGCACATCTCATATTCTAACACACTTAACATTGTCACGTCTCATATTCTCACACTTAACATTGTATGTCTCATATTCTAACACACTTACATTGTCACGTCTCATATTTCACACACTAACATTGTCACTCTCATATTCTCACACACTAACATTGTCATGTCTCTATCACACTAACATTGCACGTCTCATATTCTCACACACTAACATTGTCACGTCTCATATTCTACACACTAACATTGTCACGTCTCATATTCTCCACTAACATTGTCACTCATATTCTCACAATAACATTGTCACTTTATATTCTCACACACTAACATTGTCACTCTCATATTCTCACACTCTAACACTGTCACGTCTTCATATTCTCACACACTACATTGTCACGTCTCATATTCTAACACACTAACATTGTCACGTTTCATATTCTCACACACTAACAATTGTCACGTCATCATATTCTCACACACCTAACATTGTCCACAGTATCATATTCTCACACACTAACATTGTCACGTCTCATATTCTCACACACTAACATTGTCATGTGCATATTCTCAACACACTAACATTGTCACTGTCTCATATGTCTCACACACTAACATTGTCACGTATCATATTCTACACACCTAACATTGTCACGTCTCATATTCTAAAACACTAACATTGTCACGTCTTCAATATTCTAAACACACTACATTGTCACGTCTCATATTCTTAACACACTCTAACATTGTACGCTCATATCTCACACTAAATTCTCATGTCTATATCACACACTAACACTGTCACTTCTCATATTCTCACACACTAACATTGTCACGTCTCATATTCTCTACACACTAACATTGTCACGTCTCATATTCTAACACACTAACATTGTCACGTCTCATATTCTACACACTAACATTGTCACGTCTCATATTCTAACACACTAACATTGTCACGTCTCATATTCTCACACACTAACATTGTCACTTATCATATTCTCACACACTAACATTGTCACGTCTCATATTCTCACACACTAACATTGTCACGTCTCATATTCTAACACACTTACCATTGTCACGTCTCATATTCTCACACACTAACATTGTCACGTCTCATATTCTCACACACTAACATTGTCACGTCTCATATTCTCACACACTAACATTGTCACGTCTCATATTCTCACACACTAACATTGTCACATCTCATATTCTCACACACTAACATTGTCACGTCTCATATTCTCACACACTAACATTGTCACGTCTCATATTCTCACACTAACATTGTCACTTCATATTCTCACACACTAACATTGTCACGTCTCATATTCTCACACACTAACATTGTCACGTCTCATATTCTCACACACTACCATTGTCACCTCATATTCTCACACTACATTTCACGTCTCATATTCTCACACACTAACATTGTCACTTATATTCTCACACTAACTTGTCACGTCTCATATTCTCACACACTAACATTCACATCTCATTTCCACTAACATTGTCCTCTCATATTCTCACACACTAACATTGTCACGTCTCATATTCTCACACACTAACATTGTCACGTCTCATTTTCACACACTAACATTGTCACGTCTCATATTCTCACACACTAACATTGTCACGTCTCATATTCTCACACACTAACATTGTCACGTCTCATATTCTCACACTCTACATTGTCACGTCTCATATTCTCACACACTAACATTGTCACGTCTCATATTCTCACACACTAACATTGTCACGTCTCATATTCTCACACACTAACATTGTCACGTCTCATATTCTCACACACTAACATTGTCACTTTCATATTCTAACACTAACATTGTCACGTCTCATATTCTACACACTAAATTGTTCTCATTTCTCACCACTAACATTGTCACTTCTCATTCTCACACTAACTTGTCACGTCTCTATTCACACCACTTGTCACGTCTCATATTCTACACACTAACATTGTCACGTCTCATATTCTCACACACTAACATTGTCACGTCTCATATTCTCACACACTAACATTGTCACGTCTCATATTCTCACACACTAACATTGTCATTCTCATATTCTCACACACTAACATTGTCACGTTCATATTCTAACACACTAACATTGTCACGTCATATTCTCACACACAAATTGTCACTTCTCATATTCTACACACTAACATTGTCACGTCTCATATTCTCACACACTAACATTGTCACGTCTATTCTCACACACTAACATTGTCACTCTTTCTCACACACTAACATTGTTCATTTCTCACATAACATTGTCACGTCTCTATTCTCACACACTACATTGTCACGTCATATTCTCACACACTAACATTGTCACTCTCATATTCTCACACAAAA